>JAPEBW010000034.1:0-123809 GCA_027405785.1 Ophiocordyceps robertsii | reverse complement strand
AAGTAAACTATAAATATCCTTATAAAATCGCTTAATAAACTAAGTATAAGCTTAGTTAAAAATACTATAAACTATAATCGGGGAAATCCCCTAAATATCCTTAAATATCCCTTAAAAATCGCGGTAAGGTTTATCTTATATCTTTTAAGGTGCTTTTATAGTTAAAAATAGGTCGAACTATAATTAAGATATCCCGCGGAAATCCTTAGAAATCCCTTAAAGATACCGGCGGAATCCGCTTAATAGTTTCTATAGTATCTCTTATAGTTAAATATATCGTAAACTATAGTTAAGTAGGCTCCTAACTATCCGTAGTTATATCCCGGAAACCTTAGCGGGGTCTAACCGGTAATATTCGTTATATCTCCTTAGGCGAGCCTTTATAGTGCGTGCTCCGGGCGTTCCCGTTACGGGGTTCCGTAAGGCTTCCTTAAGAGTAAAGTAAGGAGTCCGGGCGTAGCTGTCTGGATTCCGTAACACTCCCGCTAAAATTGCCTTATTTAGTTTTTTTTTTAATCTAAAACGATAAACTTTAGTATTTTATAAAAGTAAAAAGAAGATTATAAAAACTTAGTAGCGCATGCTACTACTTTTATTATTAGTATTACTTTTAGTATTATCGCTTTTATTAGCTTATTTATTATTACTTATATATTCCTTAAGCCTTTAGTCCTTATTAAAAGCAGCTTAATTATAAAGTTTATTATTAAGTATATAAACGGCTATATAAAGGGCGGTAATAGCTAAAAAGGCCTTTTTTAAAGTTACCTTTAAATATAGCTTTTACTATATAGCTTATAATTCGCGATAAGCTAGCGTACTATTAATAACTAAGCCGGCTAAAAAAACTTTGAAGCTAATATTATAAGCGTCCCCTCGCGCTTTAAGTATCTTACTACTATTAAGTTATATATTCGCTAAGCGATTAATACTTAAAGCTTATTTAACTCTTTATCCTCCCTCTCTTTAAGGTATTAAGCCTTACTTAGTACTTAAAGGCGGTCCTTAAAGCGAAGGCGCTCTTTTATATTAATTATATACTTATTTACTTAAACCTTTAATTATTATTTTAAAGTTAAGCGATTAGTTGCTATTTTATATTACTTAAAATACTACTTAGTACTCCTTATTCTTTTAAAATATTGCTATTAATTACTCTTATATCTCTTACTTATTAAATATATAAGCTAGTTATACTTATTCCTTAAGTATATCTTAGCTTAAGTTTAAGTTAAGTTTTAGCTAAACGTTATATTTATTTACCTTACGTTTATTTTAAGGTATAAGGTTATCCGCCTTATTTATATTAGCGATTAACTTTATATTCTCCTCCTTTACCGGTATTATTATAATAATATACTCTTTTTATACTAATTGTTATAAGAGGTTTATATACTTACCGCTAAAAGAGACTTAATATCTTATTAATCGCGTACTATTTAAGATTATTTAAACTATATATCTTATCTCTTTTTTATAAAATACCCCTTTTAGCTTATTTTAATCGCGGCGCGATAAAGCGTTAAGTACTACTACTTACTTTTTTAAGCGGTACTTTAATAAAAAGTTATATAAAGCGAGCTTTATTGCTTATTTACTTTACTTTTTATTTAACTTTTATTAAAAAGTACTTTAAATTCTTATAGTCTATTAACACTATAAACGCTAATTTATTATATAACTTTACCCTTTAAAAGTCTAAGTATTATATAATTATAAGTAACTCCTTAATATAAATTAAGTAGTTATACTCCGCTATATTAAGTCGTTTTAAAAAAAAACTTCTTAAGTATTATATTCCGTTTAGTCTTACTTATATTAATATACTACTTATTATATACTTAACGTAATCCGCTTTTAAGTATATTTCTCTATTAAAGTTATATAGCTATAATATTAGTATATTATAAAATACTTCTTTAATAAATTTAAACGCGGCTTAATACTTATTAGTTTATAAGAAGGTTATATTCTTTTTATAAAGGCTATTTAAGCACCGCGAGGCCTTAATATAAAGTAGGATAAAAGTATAATAGTAATTTGCAAACTTAAAAAAGCTTAAAACGCCCTTTTTATTCCTTAGCGCTTACTATATCTTAATAGCCTAAATCTTCTTTAAGTTATATTAGACCTTACCCTTAACTTATATAATAAAACTTAAGTACTTTACTTTTTTTATTATAAAGTTATATTTTTATAAGTTTAGTATAAGGCCTACCTTTTATAGCTTTTTAAGCACCTTCGCTACCTTATCTTAATAGTTACGGAACGACCTTAATAAGTAAATTAAACCGTTATTTATATACGCTATAATAAACTTATAAAGGTAGTTTTTTAGTACTTAGTTAATATAACGTTAAAAAGTAGCTAGTGTTTTTATAAAGCTTAATAAGTAAACTTATTACTTAAATAGTCTAAACCTTATTTAAAAGGCCGTCTTAAACTTATAGCCCTTTGCGATTTTAATCTTATAAAACGCTATAATAATATTAAGTTTTATAAACTAATATACTTTTACTAATATTCTTAGCGTTTTTATAATTAATAGTAGCGTATATTAATCTATTTTTATAATGATATTTAAGGCTTAGTAGTTATAATAAAAATATAAGCGGCTATTAGCCTTTTTTATAAATTATACTAGCGCTATAGCTAATAAACTACTTAAGCGGATAAGGTTTGCTTTTAATAGCTTATTTAAAGTCTTTAAAAGGATAAGGAGTTCTTCCTTTAATTTATCGTAAAAGAGCCTTTTTAGTAATAGCAGCTTCTTATTATCTTTATTTAAAGTAAAGTAGATTTTATAGTCTACGCTTAGTAGAAACGGGGGCTATTAAAGCGCCTTTCTAGGTACTAAAAGGTTTAAATAAGCTTATAGTGCCTAGGCCGGGATATAGTCTGCCGGGTTAATAAGCGTCTTTAATTAAAAGGCCTTCTTTACGTCCTTTATTATAATTGCCCTTATATTAAGCGCTTATTATTACTTTTAGCTATCTTTTTAAGCCTTTTCTTATTAGCACTCCGCTATAAAGATAATGTCGCTTACTAGCTTTGCTTCTTAAATATTCGCAATTTTTATAGCTTCCTTTAATTGTTAAAGGCCGATTTAAATCCCCGCTTTTTTATACTTAATTTAGTCCCCCTTAGCGTTATAAACTACCTTCTTCTTCTTTATTTATAGTCTCTTAAAAAATATATTATAGCTTAACTTTAGTACTATATAGGTAAATATCTATTTTAAGTACTTATTAATCTTTATCTTAAACGCTACGATCCCTTTTATTTAAAGCGTTAGTATATCCTTTAAAAAAGACTATAATAGCCTCCTTACTTTATTTATTAAGGGTATTTATATCTTTATCGCTACCCCTTTACTTACTATAGTATAGTAGTTATAGTCTATATCTATAAGTACGTTAAGCCCTTTTTTTATTAATACTAACCTTAAGCAGTATTAAGTTTAGTATAAGGTGCTTTTTTATTAACTTTTAAGCTATTTACTATTTCTTTTTCTCTTTTACTGCCTAACTTTATGCTAAGGTTCCTCTTTTCGTAAATTAAAATCTACTTTAAATACCTCCTTAGCTATAACTATAGCTACTTATAAAGTTTCTTCCTTCTTCTTTTTATAAAAGCAAGCGATATACCTTATTAGCTTATAAGCGAAATACTTCTATATATTAAGCCGGCTTTATCCTCCTTTTAGCTAAGTTATAGCGTTAATTTTACTTATTAAAGTATTGCTTTTTAAGTCTTTTTAGTCTAAAGTTACCCCCCTTATTATATTCTTTTAGCTTTAAAACGGCTACTTAATTTATTAAACCCTTTTTAGCTTTACCGCGATTTATACTACCCGATTAATATACGCTAAGAAGCTTAAAGTTAAAAGGTCGACTATTATAAGTACCTCCTTAAAGCGAAGGCTTAAAGCGCCTTTTAAGAATTTAATCTATATCTTATATAGCTTTAACCCCCCTCTTACTTTAAAGAGCCTTTATTTAAACTTAAGAAAGAACGCTATAAACGTTTAGTTCTCTTTTTATTTAATTATATAGATAGCTACCGCCGCCCGCGATTAAATATTAATATTAAAGTAAATCGAATTAAGGTACTTAAGGAATTCTTATTAATCGTAACCTCGTTTTATACTAGTACTATAATAAGTCGTTATAGTTTATTATAGCCTTATATTTAAGTAGTAAAAGATTAAGTAAAAAACCTCCTTTAAGCTTAAGAAGAAGTCTTAATTAATCTTATACCTTTCTTATATATATTGTGCTTAAGGCGTAAAGTAGTAATATTAGCTATTAAACTTTCTTAGCGCTAAAGGTAGCTTTCGCTAGTTATTGTTCTTTATTGCTTTTTTTTATTACGGGCGTTATACCCCCCGCTATTATATTATAAGGTAGTATTAAGCTATTAGTTAAAGAGCTAACCCCTTCTTATATATATATCCTTACTATCTCCTTTAGCTTTTATATTAAGGCCTTAAACTAGCTTATTAGCTATTAAATCTACTATTAGCTTATTAAAACCTAGTAGCTTATTTTAATAGCCTTTACTTATAGTAAAAGGATTGCTTATTTAACTTTAGTTTAAATATCGGCCTTTCTTAGCCCTCCCTCTTACCCCCTTTAAGCATAGCCCCTTTACGCTACGTAGGCTTCTTACTTACGCTATATTATAGTAAGTTAGTCTTTTTTTAAGTCGTATAACCTTATCTAAAAGGAGCTTTAAATATATTAAGAGCCTATATATACTTAGTTTAGTAATACGTAGCTAAATAATTGTTTATTTAAAGCTAAGAAAAGAAAGAGAAATCTTTATTTAAGCTATATAGCTTCTTACTTTATAGGGGTCGCTAAAGTAACCTATACTTAAGTTAAGTTTAAGTTAAAGTCGGGCTAAGTTTAAGTAAAGTCTTATATAACTTTAGCTAAATATTAACCTAACCTTAAGTTATTTGCTATAGTATAACTATAGCTTTTTTTATCGTATAGCTTATAATAGTTACTTATTTAAAGTTTTTTAAAGAATAAGAAGTTCTTTTTTTAATATATTATATAAATTCTTTTATAATAGTAGCGGCTCTTTACTATTTTTATTTTAAGTAAGGTAGATTTTATAGTTTATACTTAATGAAAATTAGGGCTACTTAAGTGCTTTTATAAGTATAAAAAGGTTTAAGTAAGCTTATAATACTTAGGCCGGGATATAGCTTGTTAAGTTAATAAGTATTTTTAGCTAAAAAGCTCTTTTTATATTCTTTATTATAACTACTTTTATACTAAGCACTTATCGCCGCTTTTAGTTATCTCTTTAAGACTTTTCTTATCGATATTCTGCTGCGAAAATAAAGGCACTTACTAGCTTCGCTTTATAAATATTCGCGATCTTCGTAGCTTTTTTTAACCTTTAAAGGCTAATTTAAATCCTTACTTTTCTATACTAAATCCGGTCCCCTTTAGCGTTATAAATCACCTTATTTTTCTTTATTTATAGTCTCCTTAAGAATATATCGTAGCTTAACTTTAATATTATATAAGCGAATATCTATTTTAAGTGCTTTTTAATCTTTATCTTAAATACTATAATCCTCTTTATTTAAAGTATTAATATATCTTTTAAAAAAGGCTATAATATCCTTTTTATCTTATCTAGAAAAAGTATTTATAGCTTTATTACTACCTTCTTACTAACTAAAATTTAGCAATTATAGCTTATATTTATAAGTATATTAAGCCTTTTTTTTTATTTATACTAACTTTAAGTAATACTAAGTTTAGTATAAGGTGCTTTTTTATTAAACTTTAAGCTATTTACTATTTCTCTTTTTCTTTTAGCGCTTAACTTTAAGGTAAGGTTCCTCTTTTCTTAAATTAAAATTTACTTTAATTACCGCCTTAGTTATAGCTACGGCTACTTATAAGGTTTTTTCCTTTTTTTTATAAAAGCAAGCAATATACCTTATTATCTTATAAGTAAAATATTTTTATATATTAAGCTAGCCTTATCCTTCTCTTAGCTAAGTTATAGCGTTAATTTTACTTATTAAAGTATTGCCTTTTAAGTCTTTTTAGTCTTAAGTTACCCCTTTTATTACTTTCTTTTAGCCTTAAAACGGCCACTTAGTTTACTAAACTCTTTTTAGCTTTACTATAATCTCTACTACTTAGTTAATATACGCTAAAAAGCTTAAAGTTAAAAGGTTAACTATTATAAGTACCTCCTTAAAGCGAAGGCTTAAAGCGCCTTTTAAGAATATAATTTATATATTATATAGCTATAGCCCCCTTCCCGCTTTTTAAAGCCTTTATTCGAACTTTAAAAGAAACGCTATAAACGTTTAAGTTTTACTTTTTTTAATCGTATAAATAGCCGCTATAGCCTATAATTAAATACTAATATTAAAGTAAATTAAGTTAAAGTACTTAAAGAACACTTACTAATCGTAACTTTAATTTATACTAGTATTAAAATAAGTTATTATAGTTTACTATAGCTTTATATTTCAATAGTTATAGATTAAGTAAAAAACCTCCTTTAAGCTTAAAAAGAAGTTTTAATAGATTTTATACTTCTTTTATATATATCGTGCTTAAGGCGTAAAGTAGCGATACTAGCTATTAAACCTTCTTAGTGCTAAAAGTAGCTTTTACTAATCCTTTTTCTTTATCGCTTCTTTCTTTATTATAGGTGTTATAGCCCTTATTATTATATTATAAGGTAGTATTAAGCTATTAATTAATAAGCTAGTCTTTCTTTATATATATATCTTTATTATTATTTTTAGCCTTTATATTAAGGCCTTAAACTAGCTTATTAGCTATTTAATTTATTACTAGCTTACTAAAACTTAGTAACTTATTTTAACGGCCTTTACTTATAATAAGAAGATTACTTATTTAACTTTTATTTAAATATCGGCGTATACTTAGTTTCGTAGTATATAGCTAAATGATTATTTATTTAAAGCTTAGGGGGGAAAAAGAAAATCTTTATTTAAACTATATAGTTTCTTACTTTTAAGGGGTCGCTTAAGTAGCCCGTACTTAAGTTAAGTTTAGGTTAAAGTTAAGCTAAGTTTAAGTAAAGTCTTATATAACTTTAACTATATATTAGCTTAACTTTAAGTTATTTACTATAGTATAACTATAGCTCTTTTTATAGTATAGGTTATAATAGTATAAAACTTTTTTATAAACTATTAACAAAGATAATAAAAATACTTTTTATTTTAATATAAACGTTATACTTTTAAATTTAAAAAGAGCTATAATTTAAAAGACTTTAAATTTAATAAAATTAATAAAGAGCTTACTTTTATAAAAAAGGATAATAATAAGCTTAATACTCTTTTTATTAAGTATCTTAATATATTTATTATTATTAAGAATAAGGCTTATAAGTAGCTATTTTAAACTAAATACTATAATATTAATTGCTTTATATATCTTTTAAATAAGTAAAAAAGCGGCTAGTTTCCTAAACTAAAAAAGACTTATAATAAATCCGCGATAATAACTAAAAAGGCTTATAACTAATTCTAAGGTTTTATAGAAAACCTTACAAATAATATTAAAACTAATAAAGAGGAACTTATATAAGAAAATACTAATAACTAAATTAAAATTAAATAACTTTTACTTTTTAAGTAGTATAATAAAACTACTATTAAAAACCTTTAAAATAGTAACTTAGCTTTAATAAATAGGATTATAAAGCTAAAAGAAGATTATAAATCTCTTTTTAAGTATATTACTAATTTAATAAAAGATAAAGACGATCTTAAGAAAAGGAATAACGAGCTAGCTAATAAGTTTAAAAAAGATATAAAATTCCCTAGCTTAGCTATTTAAGATACGTTTAAACAATATAGCGAGTATTTTAAGATATATTATAATCTTAGTAAGAAGGTTAATAATTTAAAAATACTATATAAGGCCGAGGAATTTTTAAATAGTTTGCTTAAAAGCTAGTTAAAAGCTTAATAAGAAGAAATTAATAACTAAAAGCGACAAAAGGAAATAGATCGTAGCGAAGGTATTAATATTATTAATAAAGTAGTTAAGAACTATAAAACTAGTAAGAATTTCGTTTTTAAAGCTATTAAGCAGCGTAATTACTTAAAAAAACTAATTTTATAAAAAGAATTAAGATCTACTAAGAAGTTAGTAAATAAAGCATAAAACTAATACTCTTAAAAATAATAAGGCTATTCCTTAAGACAAAGAACTTACTTACGTTAAATAATAATTTTTAAAGTGTAAAAATAACATTTTTATTAAAGTTAAAAGATTATTGCTAGACCGTATTAGTAGATTGCGGTATAATAAGTAGCTATATTTCCCTTATAATAATAAATCGTTTAGAATTATATTATAAAAGAAAAGATAAGATATATATACTTCTTTTAGTAAAAGGATTACTCTTTAAGTAAAATAACAATAAGATTATATATAAGACTAATTCTCTTATATATATTATTAGGATTTATAACTTTAAAGATTCCTTAAATATTCTCGCTATTAGTATAATGTTATATTAAAACTACCCTTTTTACGGAAATATAATCCTAAAGTAAATTAAGATAAAGGCTTTTTAAAGTTTAAAGATAATAATTTAAATATCTCTTTTTATAGTTTAATAAAGAATAAACCCGGAATAAAACCCTTTAATAATTAGAATATAGTAAATCCTAATAATAACTATATAAGGAATAGTAACAATAATAATAAAGCTGCTTATATAAGTATAAATATTATAATAAATTATAATAAACAATTAATACGACTAAGAATAATATAACTATAACTAGTACGAAGTATATAAAAATAATACTAAACCTTAATAAAGATATAAAAAGCCCCGGAGAGAATTATAAAACTACTAATAATTTATTAAAGAAAGTCTATTAAACATATTAAAAGATATTAAGTAATAATACTTTAAAAATAAAGATAAGATTAAGAGACAGAATAAGAGAAAAGAACGGGATAATTTATATAAAGCCTTATAGTATTTAGAAGTTATAATTAATTTAAAGCACCTCGAAAAGCGAATATAGTATATAAGACGGCTAGAAGGTACTATTAACTTAAAACACCTTAAAAACGTTTATTATCTAAAAATACTTAAGGGTATACTAAAAGGATATTTCGAAATATTTACGCCGCTACTAAAAGATAAGCTACTATTAAGAGGTAGTTAAGATTACGAAATTAAGTTAAAAAAAGGCTTTAAGCCTATATTTTATAAGATATATAACTTAAATAAAAAGCATTTAAAGTTATTAAAAGAATATATAAATAAAGACATACGAAAACGTTATATTAAAAGGTTTAAATTAAAATATAAAGCTCTTATACTATTTGCTTTAAAAAATAGTAAAAATAAAGAAGAAACTTAACTTTATATAGATTTTTAAGGGATAAATAATAATATAATAAAGGACTAAACTTTACTACCTCTTATAAGGGAGAAAAGAACTAGATTAGCTAAAAGGTAATAGTATATAAAAGTTTACTTTAAATCTACTTATATCTAAATACGTATTAAAAAGAAAGAGGAATTTAAAATAACCTTTAAAGTGCGATATAAACTCTACGAATTTTTAGTAATACCTTTAGGATTAATAAATATACTAATAACCTTTTAAAAGAGAATTAATAGTATATTAAACCTTAATTTAGAATATTTTTATATAGCTTATTTAGATAATATTATTATATACTTAATTATACTTAAGAAATACTATAAAAAAGTAGATATAATATTAAAAGCGGTAAGAAAAGCTAGCTTATATATCTTACTAGAGAAATATAGCTTTTATATATAAAAAGTAAAATTCCTAAATTATATAATTACTCTTTTTTATATAAAAATAGACTTTTAGAGAATTTCTATAATTCAAGATTAGCTAATTCCTATAAATGTTTAGGAAATCTTAAGCTTTATATAACATATAAATTATTATAATAAGTTTATATCGGACTTTTTTAAGATAATAATACTAATATTATTAGTATTAAAAAAAAGCTAATACGGACCTTTTTAAGTAAAACTTAAAAGTAAATAAAGCTTTTTAAAAGATTAAATAATTACTTATTAAATAACTTATATTAAATACTTATAACATAAAAAAGCTATTAAAGTTATAAATAGATACTTTTAATTTTAAATTAAGCTTATAGTTAAGCTTGCGTAATAAAAATAATGTTTTTAACCTTATAGCGCTTTTTTTAAAAAAGCTAGTAAGTATAAAGATTTATTACTTAATTTAAAATAAAGAATTCTTAGTAATTATATATACTTTTAAAGAATTTTAATACTATATCTTAAGGAATAAATATAAACCTAAGGCTTATATAAGTTATAAGAATGTAAATTATTTTGCTATAGCGTAGTAGTTTAATATAAAGTAAATAGAATAAGCTAAATTTCTTTTAAAATTTAATTATAATATTATTTATAAAAAAGGTTTTAGAAATAACTAAGCTAATATACAAAGCTAATAATTAGACCTTAATAATAAAAAGGAGTTTTATAAAGAGACCTTTTTATTTTTAAATAATAATAGTAATTTAAAGTTAAAGATATTATATATACTATTTAACGTATAAGGAAATTTTACTACTTTAAAATTACTTAAGAATAGTTAGAAGAACTTATATTAAAAAGAATAGAAGAATCTTAAGTAAGAGGGCAAACTAGCGTTTTATAAAAATAAGCTATTCCTTACTTTAAAAACTAAGAAAATAGTTATAATAGATTTTTATTTAAACTTTTTATATAGATATTAAGGTATTATAAAAATATATAATAATATTAAAACTATTATAATACTTATAACTTTTATAAGAAAATGTAAGGAGTTATAAAGTTATACGATATATATAATAAGAGTAAAGCTATATAATATAAGCCTTATAATAACTTAATTCTTTTTAAAGTTCTTTTAAGACCTTAAGACTTTATAGCTTTAAACTTTATTAAAAAATTACTAAAGTTTATAAATCTTATAATTAATATAAAATACGATTTTATTTTAGTTATAGCTAATTCTCTTATTAAGTATAGCTATTTTATTTTAATATATAAAGCAATAAATATAGAAAGGTTATCTTATACTTTTATAAGATATATTATAGCTAATTAAGGACTTTTAAGTTTAATTATTTTAGATAAGGTTTAGAAATCTATTTCGAATTTTTAATAAGGTTTAATATAAGCCTTAAGTATAATATATAAATTAACTATTACTTTTTACTTTATTATAAATAAAATAATAAAACGATGAAATTAAACGCTTAAATAATACCTTAGTAGCTATATAAATTATTATTAAGATAATTAGCTCTTTAAAATACTTATAGTATAGTTAGTATATAATATTTTTTATTTTAAGCTTATTAAAAATACTTTAATATTCGCGAATTATAGCTTTATATTTAAAGCTTATAAGTCTTCTTTACTTTAAGAAGTTATAGCCGAAAAGCTATATTAAACTTTTAGTAGTTAATTAGCATTTATAAGTTTATAAAATTAAAATTAAAATATATTACTAAAAGGATATTATATTATTATAATAAGAAGTAGTCTTTAAAACCGTTTTTATCTAAAAGCAATAAAGCATATCTTTTAACAAGAAATCTTAACACTAATTAACTTAATAAGTCTTTAGATTATAAGAAAATAAGACCTTTTAAAGTTATAAAAGAAATAAGAAAAGTTAATTATAAGTTAAAACTTTAAACTTATTTACTTATTTACTTTATTTTTTATATATCCTTACTAAGCTAACTTTATAAAAGGCTAAGGTAGTAAGAGAACTAAACTTAAAAGGAGTAAAAAAGAGCTAATATATAGAAAAACATATACTTATTAAGTAAATAGAAAATTTAAAATACCTTTAATAAGTAAAGGAAAAAGATTATCTTAGTTTAGATAATACGTAAAAACTTATAAAGCACTTAAAAATGCTTTAAAAATAGTTTAGGATTTTATATAATAAAACCTTAAAGTAAAAGTATTAGCTTCTTTAAGCTAAGATTTCTAGACTATTCTTAAATAGTAAAAATAAAAGGAAATTTAATAAGGAAAAAACCTTATAGTTAAGTTTATATAACTTAGTATATATCCTTTTTAAGATAAGATTCTTTTTATTTTATAAAAGATTTACTAAAAACAATATTTAGGATTTTCGTTAAAGAATTTTAAAATTTTAAAAAGAGCAACCTAGCCTTACTATAAGCAAAAAACTAATAATACTTAAAGTTTAAGCTAAGGTCTTTAGTCTCCCCCTCTTTATTAGTTAGGTTAAGAGCGGGGGCAGTATAAACATACTTTAAGGTAGTAGCCGCGAGGTTATTAACCTTAAAAGCACTGCTTTTAAAGTAGCTATAAACACGCTTTTATATAGCTAAGAGAACACCGCGACCTATACGTAGGCTAAGGGCGGGCATAGTAAGAGATAAAGTAAGGTTATTATTACTACAGCTACTATTATAGCTTTTAATATTAAAAATAATAAGGATAATATTAAGGCTAAGCTAAGGGCTACTCTTATCTATAAGGACCTTAGTCTTAGCTTTATTATCGCCCTTATCTTCTTCCTCCTCCTTAAATTTCTTATTACTAATATTAAACTCGGGCTCCTTTAAGTTAGATATAACGTTAGCTTAAGCGGCCTTTTTTTTACTTTTACCTTAAAGCGCCCCTTTATACTTAAGCTTTTAAGTAAGAGCGGCGCGCTTTTAAGTATAAGCCTTAGCGAGAGCCTTAGCTTAAGCCTTCTTCTTAGTCTTAGCCTTAGCTTAAAAATTCTTTAAAATAATAAAGATCTTAAAAGGTAAAGGCTTAAGCGGGGCAAAGGCGTTATAAGCCTATACTAAGTCTAAGTTAAGTAAACGACTTTTAAGAGCAATATCTTAGCCCTTATAGCTACTAAAGCTAAAGTAATTAACTATTATAGCTAACGTATTTTTTATACTTTTTATATTTTAAGCTATAGTATAAACGGTTTAGTATATTATTATAATAGTGCCGTTAAGCTTATTAGCGAACTTAGTATTAGCCTTATAAGCCGCGTACGCATTATTAATAAAGCGGCTAAAAGTAAAGGTAAGTAGCTTAATATTTTTATTAAGAGAGGCTAAGCTAAAAGCAGTACTAAATATAAAAGCCCGTACTATAATAGTATAAGCACGCTGCTAAAGCTTTATCGCTATAAAGGCGAGCTTTATATATAAAAAATGCTTAATAAGCTAGCTAAACTTATATAACCTTTTTTAAACGGCGTAAAGCTTATAAGCTATATTCTTACTAATAATAAAAAGTTATATAAAGGATAAGCTAAGGAATAAGAGTAGGTTTAATATAACGCTACTTACTTAAAAATAAGAACGATTACTTAAAGTATAAGCAATATACGTTTTTATAAAAATAGTAAAAGGAAGATTAGTAATGCAAATTACGCGCGCTTATATAGCAGATATAGCTTAGATATATATAAGCTTAATTTTAATAACCTTAAAAAACTATAAGTATATCGTTGCTTAATAAGCGCCTTATATATATATAATAAAGGATTTTATACTTAGTGCTATAATAAGCTTAAGCCTTTTTATTTTCGGTATCCTTACTTAGTAGCTTAAGGAGTAAACTTATATTAAGATTAAAAAAAGTAACTTTCTTTTTAAATATAGCGGCGATAAAAGCGGCGACGTTAATAGCGGCAAAAACTAAAAATATATAATAAAGGCGGGGTAATAAAAGCGTAATAAGCTTATAAGAAGGATAAGCGCGTCTTTAGTAAGGAAAAAAGAAAGTATAAGCACGCGCACGGTAAGTAAGAGGCTTTATTATTAAGATAACGCGCGAGCTTAGTAAATAAGCGGCGCGAATAAATAATAAGCCCGATTAAAAATATACGCGTACTATAAGGCGCTAAAATTTTATTAGTAAGGCTTATTATAAGCTTACTTTTTAAGGCCGCGCTATAAGTAAGGGGGGCGTAGACTAAAACCTTACTTACCCTTTACTTTTCCTACCCTTATATTTAAAGGGATAGTTAAAGGGGGATAAAGGATAAACTACTACTTATACTTTAAGCTTAAAGCGTAGTATTTTAAGCTATAAGCCGCTTAAGTTAAAGGCGGCCCCGGCTTAACTAAGCCGCGTTAAACTACTTAGTAAGCGGGATATACTTATAGCGGAAAGCATACTTCTTATTCTTTATATAAAGTTATAAGACTTTATATAAGGCGGATAAGACGTAAAAAAGGGGAGGTTTGACTTTAAGCACTTTAGTTTTTCCTTTTTATTTAAAAACATTAAATTTTTAAAACCTTAGATTTAGTCTATAAGGTAAACTTAATAATAATAATAATAATAATAATAATAATAATAATAATAATATTTAAAGAATTTTAAAGGTTACTCTCTTTAAAGTAAGATTCTTTAATTATTTTATTTAGCTTTTTAAAGTTAAGAAGAACTTTAAAGAAAAGAACGTTTATTTTTCTAAGTTTAAAAAGACCTTAAAGAAAGAAATATATAACGGAAACCTTATTTTATTAATAATTCTAAGTACTAAAAGTAGTATTAATATTTAGTAAAGTAAATACTGCTAAATATAAAGGAGTAACTAGTAAAGTAAATACTATTAGTTATAAGTTATAATTATTAAAGTAAATACTAATAGTTATTAAAAAAGATAATTATTATACGCTATGCTATAAAAAGAGCTATAGTTATATTATAGCGAATAACTTAAAGTTAAGCTAATATATAGCTAAAGTTATATAAGATTTTACTTAACCTTAGCCCGACCTTAACTTAAACTTAACCTAAGTATAAGCTATTTAAGCGACCTTTATAAAGTAAGAAGGTACGTAGCTTAAATAAAGATTTCCTCCTTTCTTTCTTAGCTTTAAATAAATAATTATTTAGCTATATACTACTAAACTAAGTATATATAGGCCTTTAATATATTTTAAGCTCCTTTTAAACGAGGTTATACGACTTAAAAAGAGACTCGCTAACTATAATATAATATAAGTAAGAAGGCTACTTAATATAAAGGGGCTTTACTTAAAAAGGGTAGGAGGGAGGGCAAAAAAAGGCCGATATTTAAACTAAGGTTAAATAAGCAATCTTTTTACTATAAGTAAAGGCTATTAAAATAAGCTACTAAGTTTTAATAAGCTAGTAGTAGATTAAATAGCTAATAAGCTAGTTTAAGGCTTTAATATAAAAGCTAAAAGAGATAATAAGGATATATATATAAAGAGGGGCCGGCTTATTAACTAATAGCTTAATACTACCTTATAATATAATAGTAAGGGCTATAACGCCTATAATAAAGAAAGAAGCGATAAAGAAAAATAATTAGTAAAAGCTACTCTTAGCACTAAGAAAGTTTAATAGCTAGTATCGCTACTTTACGCTTTAAGCACGATATATATAAGAAACGTATAAGGTTAACTAAGACTTTTTTTTAAGCTTAAAGGAGGTTTTTTACTTAATTTATAATTACTTAAATAGAAAGCTATAATAAACTATAGTAACCTATTATAATACCGGTATAGATTAAGGTTATAATTAATAAAAATTCTTTAAGTACCTTAATTCGATTTACTTTAATATTAATATTTTATTAGAAGTAGCGGTAGCTATTTATATAATTAAATAAAGCGAGAACTAAACGTTTATAGCGTTCTTTTTTAAGTTTAAATAAAGGCTTTATAAAGTAAGAAGGGGGTTATAGCTATATAATATATAGATCGTATTCTTAAAAGGCGCTTTAAGCTTTTACTTTAAGGAGGTACTTATAATAGTTAACTTTTTAACTTAAAGCTTCTTAGTATATATTAATAAAGTAGCGTAGATTATAATAAAGCTAAAAAGGGTTTAGTAAATTAAGTAGCCGTTTTTAAGCTAAAAGAAAGTAATAAAAAGGGCGACTTAAAACTAAAAAGACTTAAAGGGCGATACTTTAAAAAGTAAAATTAATACTATAACTTAGTTAAAAGGTAGATAAAGCTAGCTTAATATATAAAAGTATTTTGCTTATAGGATAATAAGGTATATCGCTTACTTTTATAAAAAGAAAAAAGAAAAAACCTTATAAGTAGCTATAACTATAGCTAAGGAGGTAATTAAAGTAGATTTTAATTTAAGAAAAGAAGAACCTTAGTATAAAGTTAAGCGTTAAAAGAGAAGGAGAAATAGTAAATAGCTTAAAGGTTAATAAAAAAGTACTTTATGCTAAACTTAGTATTACTTAAAGTTAGTATTAATAAGAAAAAGAGGCTTAACGTACTTATAAATATAAGCTATAACTACTATATTATTATAAGTAAGGGGGTAGCGATAAGCTATAAATACCTTTTATAAATAAAATAAAGAGGCTATTATAGCCTTTTTTTAAAAACGTATTAACGCTTTAAATAAAAAGGATTATAGCGTTTAAAATAAAGATTAATAAGCACTTAAAATAAATATTCGCTTATATAGTACTTAAGTTAAGCTACGATATGTTTTTAAGGAGACTATAAATAAAGAAGAATAAGGTAGTTTATAATGCTAAAAAGAACCGGATTTAGCATAGAAAAGCAAGGATTTTAATCGGCCTTTAAGGATTAATAAAAGCTATAAAAATTGCAAATATTAAAGAAGCGAAGCTAATAAGCGCCTTTATCTTTACGGCAGAGCGCTAATAAAAAAGGGCTTAAAAAGATAGCTAAAAGCAACGATAAGCGCTTAATATAAAAGTAGTTACGATAAAGAATATAAAGAGGGCCTTTTAATTAAAAACGCCTATTACCTTTATAAACTATATCCCGGTTTAAGTACTATAAGCTTATTTAGACCTTTTTATACTTATAAAGGCGCTTAAGCAGCCCTCGTTTTAACTAAGCATAGATTATAAGATCTACCTTACTTTAAATAAGGATAGTAAGGAATTACTACTATTATAAAGGCCTTTTTATAATATATTAAAAAAAGAACTCCTTATTCTTTAATAGACTTTAAATAAGTTATTAAAAGCAAACCTTATCCGCTTAAGTAGTTTATTAGCTACGGCGCTAGTATTATTTATAAAAAAGGCTAATAGCCGCTTATATTTTTATTATAACTACTAAGCCTTAAATATTATTATAAAAAGGGATTAATATATACTACTATTAATTATAAAAACGCTAAGGATATTAGCGAAGGTATATTAATTTACGAAACTTAATAGTATTATAGCGTTTTATAAGATTAAAATCGTAAAGGGCTATAAGTTTAAAACGGCCTTTTAAATAAGGTTTAAATTATTTAAGTAGTAAGTATACTTATTTAGCTTTATAAGAACGCTAGCTACCTTTTAATACTATATTAACTAAGTGCTAAAAGACTACTTTTATAAGTTCGTTATAGTATATATAAATAACGTTTTAATTTACTTCTTAAGGTCGCTCCGTAATTATTAAAATAAGGTAATAAAGGTACTTAAAAAGCTATAAAAAGTAAGCCTTATATTAAACTTATATAAATACGACTTTATAACGAAAAAAGTAAAGTACTTAGGTTTTATTATATAAGCTAAGCGTAAGGTTTAATATAACTTAAAGAAGATTTAAGCATTTTAAATATAGTAAGCGCTAAGGAATATAAAAAGCGTTTAAAGCTTTTTTAAGTTTACGAATTACTATTATACTTTTATCCCGCTTTACGCTAAGATCTTATAGTGCTTAAATAGCCTTTATAAAAAGAACGCGACTTTCTTATAAACTAATAAGCACTAAGCCGCGTTTAAATTTATCTAAAAAGCATTTTATAATACGCTAATACTATAGCTATATAACCTTAATAAAGAGATATACTTAAAAGCAAACTACTTAAAGTATATAATAAGCGGTATATTAATATAAGTAAAACCGAATAAAATATAATACTTAGTAGCTTTCTTCTTAAAATAACTTAATATAATAAAGTATAACTACTTATTTTATAATAAGGAGTTATTTATAATTTTATAATACTTAGACTTTTAAAGAGTAAAGTTATATAATATATTAGTATTTATAAAACTAATAAACTATAAAAGTTTAAAGTACTTTATAATAAAAAGGAAGTTAAATAAAAAGTGAAGTAAATAAGTAATAAAGCTCGCTTTATATAACTTTATATTAAAGTACTACTTAAGGAGGTTAGTAGTAATACTTAATGCTTATTGCGCTATAATTAAGATAAGCTAAAAGGGGTATTAAATAAAAAAGAAATAAGATATATAGTTTAAATAATTTTAAATAGCGTATAACTAATAAGATATAAAGTCCCTTTTAGCGGCAAGTATATAAACCTCCTATAATAATAAGTATAAAAAGGGCGTATAATTATAATAATATAAGTAAAGGAGGAGAATATAAGGTTAATTACTTATATAAGTAAAATCAATAACCTTATACTTTAAGTTAAAAGCCGGGTAAAGAAAGATAAAGATTAGCTAAAACTTAACCTAAACTTAAGCTAAGATATACTTAAGGAATAAGTATAACCGGCCTATATATTTAATAAGTAAGAGATATAAAAGCGATAAATAGTAATATTGCGAAAAGATAAGGAGTATTAAGTAGTATTTTAAGTTATGCGGAATAGCGATTAATTACTTACCTTAAAATAGTAATTAAAAGTTTAGGTAAGTAAGTATATAATTAATATTAAAGGGCGCCTTTACTTTAAGGACTGCCTTTAAGTGCTAAGTAAGGCTTAATACCTTAAGAAGGGGAAGGATAAAAAGCTAAATAAGCTTTAAGTATTTATCGCTTAACGAATATAGAACTTAATAGTAATAAGATACTTAAGGTATAAGGGGATACTTATAATACTAGCTTAAGAGTTTTTTTTTACTAAGTTAGTTATTAATAATACGCTAGCTTATTATAAACTATAAGCTATATAGTAAAGCCTATATTTAAAGGTAACTTTAAAAAGGGCTCTTATAGCTATTACCGCTTTTTATATAGCTATTTATATACTTAATAATAAACTTTATAGTTAAACTACCTTTAATAAGAATTAAAAGCTTAAAGAACTAATAAGTAATAATAAATAGGCTAATAAAGGCAATAATACTAAAAGTAGTATTAATAATAAAAGTAGTAGCATACGCTATTAAGTTCTTATAATCCTACTTTTACTTTTATAAAATATAAAAGTTTATAATCTTAAATTAAAAGACGAACTAAATAAGGTAATTTTAAGAGGAATTTTATTAATAAACTAAGGTTTAAAAAAAACTAAGTTAAGCTTATTACTTATAAACTTATAAGGTAATAAAGTGTGTAAGCTAAAAAGTATAGGCTTACCGTTATATATATGTTTACTATAAATAAGATAACTAAGAGGTATAGCTACTTTATACTTAAGCAGCACTTAATAACTAAGTAGTATTAACGATAAGTATAAGCCCTTTTTTTGCTATATATAGATATAATATTAAGCCGATTTAAATTATATAAAAAGAAAGACCGCTTACACTAAATATAAAAAGCATATAGGACTCTATATAAAGGATAAAAAAGGTTATTAACTTTCTTTAAATAATAATTACCGCGTTATAAGTAAGATAAAAAAAGATAGTAAACCGGTTAAATATACTAATAAAGAGACTTTAAGTAAGTAATAAAGTATAGTTAAATATAAAGAAGTATATTACGAATAGGCCGTATTAAAAGCTTAATTAGCTATACTAAAAGTATATAATAATAAAAGTAGTTAGCCTATATATAGTAAAACTTAATATACTAAGTAAGGTATATAAGAAACTATATATAGAATTCCTTTACCGCGCGGCGAATAACCCCTTACTTAGCTAAGTAGTTAATAACTATTAGCTATTATAAATAATTAAAGAAGATAATAAACTAAAGTATATTATAAAGAAGATTTAGTAAGCTTAGTAAAGATAAATTAAAAAAAAGAGGTAATACGAAGTTCTTATAAAGTAGTATAAGTATATTAACTTAACTTAGTAACTAATTAATAACTTTTAAGATATATTTAATTGAAAGAAGTTTAAAAGATAGCATAGTAATATAATAAAAAATATAAAAGGTAAAGTAAAAGAACGATAATAAGCTAAGCTAGAAAGTAAGAAAAAGCATAAAAAAGTAGCGGAAAAAGGAGAAAACCGGGAAAAATAAAAGGGAGTTTTAAGCTATACTTAGCGGATATGAAAATAATTCTAAACAATAAGTATAATAAAAATATACTATAAACGTATACTAAGTATAAATAATAATAAGATAAAGGTAGGATATAATAAGATATAATAAGATATAAAGTAAATATAAATAAAATATATAAAAGTTTACGACTTAATTTAAGTAAACTACTTACTATTAGCTAATATTAAGAAATTAACGTTAAATGTTAAAGTATATTTAAGCTTAGTATGTTATAGTAGCGGTATAAGCTAACTCTATATATTATAATAGTTATTAGTAATATACCTTTAGTTAGTATTTATAAAGAATTAAAAGATATATATATAAGTTAGTATAATAATCTTTAAATATTCTTTAACATATATAGTCTTAAAGCGCGTTTATAGTAGCAATTATATTATTTATATACTAATATCGCGTCAGCGTTATATTATATTTAGTTTAAGAATAAAAATATATAAGTAAATAGTTTAAACTAGCGCGGGCGTAAGTAAAATAATTATAAGCTTAAAGTAAAGCTTAATTTTAATAAGCTCTATACTAAGTATCTATATTAAGAGACGCTATACGTTTAATATATATAAGGTAAGGGGGGCGCTATATAGTAGTACTATATATCGCGCTCCGCTTATTAAGTAATAATAGCGGGCGCGAAAACTAATATAAAGACGGTAATATATAGTTGCTAAGTATACTAAAAAGCATAGTATAGGAAGATGCCTATAAGCTAGCGGGAGATAAGGCGCGGGGGATTATAGTAAATATATTAAGGCGCGGTATAGTAAAACTATTATAAAAAGAGGCGTATATATAAGAAGATTAATAATTTAAGAAAAAGAAAAAAAAAGAAAAAAGGGGGAAAGGAAGGGTATTTATACTTTAAGATTATAAGTAGCGGGAAAGTAAGATATACTTTAAGTATTAATAATAATAATAAGCGGAGGGGGTATATTTTACCGCCTTAGCACTATTTAAGACGATATAGCGGTATAGATAGGTAAGTATATAATATATTTAACGCTATAGCGTAATATTATTTTAGGAGATATATTAATATATAATTAGAAGTATAATAAGGACGACTATACTAATTAACGTTAAGCGCGGAGCGGTAAGCGGGGCGGCGATATTATATACCTTAGTATATAATAGCTTAAAGAGGGGATAGTATTATAAGCTATATTATAAAAATAGCTATAGTTATATTATAGCGAATAACTTAAGGTTAAGCTAATATATAGCTAAAGTTAAATAGGAATTTACTTAAACTTAGCTTAACTTTAACCCGAACTTAACTTAGGTATAGGCTACTTAAGCGACCTTTATAAAGTAAGAAGCTATATAGCTTAAATAAAGATTTCCCCTTTCCCTTTTTAGCTTTAAATAAACATTTATTTCGCTACGTAGTATTAAACTAAGTATATATAAACCCTTAATAATAATATAGCTTAATAGTTAAAGATAGCTAATATTAGTTATAAGCGGTATAAGTTAAATATGCTTAAAATCGGCTTAAGTTAGCTTTGGCTAATAATAAGATTAGTATTAAATAAATTGATTAATGCTTTATATAATCGACTAATACTTTATATAAAGCTAAGGTAAAAGGCCTTCTTTTAAAAAAAAAATTCTTATAAAACGTTTTAAGATAAGGATATTTAGTTTTATAAGCTAGTTATAAGTAATAAAGCGTATATTATTTATAAACAATAATAAAAATTGTATAAGCTATTTTATTAGCTTAAAAAGTAGTTTAATAACCTTATAAGTTATATAAAGTATAAGTTATAAATTAGTATATAAAATTATATAAAAGTATATAAAAGGAAAGCTTTTTAATAGCCTTAAAAAGGTATAAAAAAAGGTCTTTCTTCTTTTTTCCTTTAACTTTTTTTCCTTCTTTTTTTTTAGCTAGTTTTAAATTAAGAAATCCGTATAATAAGATACCTTTACTTTATTTAGTTTAATAATTAGCACTAAGTCTTCTTCTCCTTTTTACGCTTATAAATCTATATTAAATAAATTATACTAAGATACTTATCTTAATACAAGATTAGTGTTTTAATAATACTATACTACTATGTTTTACGGCTTATAAAGCAATTAATTAAAGTAAGCGTCTTTTATAAGTTATAGTATTAGCTTAATTAATTAAATATTAGTTTTAAACTAATTTTGTTTTTAGCTAAAGTATTAATAGTTTATTAATATACTAATTAACAATATATTATAGCTACTTTTATAGTGCTTAACTACCTTTTTATATACTATTTTAAAGTAATAGTATAAAGCCAACTTAAAAAGAAACTTTTTTTTCTATAAAAATTAATTAGTATTTAAATATAAATTAGTTTACTAAGTTATTTATATAAAAGCAAAGTTACTTATAAGCTTAATAGCAATAAAACTCTTTTTTTAAGTAAAAGATTATCTTACTTACTTATTTCTTATTAACTTATACTTTAGCTTTTAGGTTATTTTTTAGTATTTCCTTTATTTTAAATAATATTTCGAACTATATCCTTAAGTAAGCGCTACTTACTATTTAAGTATTACTTATACTATTTATTTCGCTTATATAGTATTAAAATCAACTTTATACTTATTAAAAATAAATCTTATTAAAGTATAATATAACATAATAAATTAGTTATATAAAAATTATAAAAAAAGAAATTAATTTTAAGTAATTATATAAAGAAAAATAAATAAAGTAAATATATATATATATAGTTATTATATATAGCTAGTTATTATAATTATATTATTATTATTATTAAGTTTATACTAAGAACTTAATTAAGGTTTTAAGCTATTACTTAGTTTTTATATAAAAGGAAACTAAAATACTTAAAGAAAACCTTTTACTACTTTTTCGCTTTAAGTCTTATTATATTAGCCCTTATAACTATATATATAAAAAAGGGGGGGCGCTAGCTATAAATAAGTTAGTTAGTTTATTAGCTTAAACTATTATAAGGCCCGCTATAAAGTAATAATAACTTTATAGTAAGTAATTAATATATCTCTTAGTTACTATTAGTTAGTAAAATTCTTCTTTCAAGTATTTAATTATCTACTAAAATACGTATTTTAGGTTATCGTCTTATTTTAGCCGCCGCGAGGCTTAGCAAGCTATATAATTTTGCCGGCCTTTAGCTAAGCCGGGGGCGCTTTAAGGTTTATTAAGTCTTAAAAAGGGCCTTTACCGAATTATTATATTAGTATCACGCCGCGTTATTAATATTAGAATTACTAGTTATTCGGTATAGGTTTTTATTATTCTTATTAAGGACTAAACTAAGGCTAAAGGCCGCGCTTTTAATAAGTCGTCGTTATACTTAAATAGGACTAGGCTTAAGTAGGCCTACTTATAGCGGGGCTAAGCTATTAGTAAATTTATAAGCGCTTTTAAAAGCGCTAGTTAGCTAATTTTATAGTAAGTTAGCACGGTTTGCTAGTTTAGCTAAAAAGACTATACTTTTAGCCGGATTTAAACTAACTTTAGTATTATAGCTAGTATACTCCTTAGATATATAACTACTATACTATAAAGGTTATTATTATAATAACTTAATAATAATAATTAATAACTATTAAAATATAAATATTATATTAAGTTAAATATTTATTATAATAACTTAATAAAATCTTAACTTAAAATAATTATTATAACTTAAATGAAATTAAGATTAAATTAAAATTAAGTTTTTATATTATTAGTTAAGGTATTATATTTAGTTAGCTAAAGTAATATACTTAGTTAGTTAAAGTATTATATATAGTTAAGTAAGGAATTATACTTAGTTAAGTAAAGTTTAATATACTTTTATACTTAAGCTAACTTTTTATATAAGCTTTACTAATTATACTACTAAGCTAAGCTAATTATAGTACTAAAGTAAAGCTATAGTTAAATAAGGGGTAGGAGGGTTAGTTAAGCTATATACTTAAGAAAAGGTCGAATTTTACTATAAGCTTACGCTACTTAAAATTATTTAAGGCAGCCCACGCTGTTGTTCTTAAGGCGCTTATAAGGAGCTTTTTCTTAAAGCGATTAAAAGTAGTATTATAATAGCTTTTTTACTCTTTATAAAAAATAACGCTAATAACGAACTAAGGTAAGCTAACTTTAGTATGCGCTTTTATAGCTAGTAGGCTTTTATAGCTAGTAGCCTTATTAAAGATATCTATACTTTATATTAAGGGTGAAAATAAGGCTATTGCTAATATGCAGCCGATAAGGATATAAGATAGTATGAGAGTAGCCTCGCACTAAATTTAGGTGGAGCATGTCTCTTGCCATATCTGCCTTACTTTCTTTAAGACGTTGTAGATCAGGGCCCAAATGAGCCGAAACTGTCTCTAGGGTAGGCAGAGAGCTCGGGGGGGGAGGTACCTCCTCTGTGAAGCATGCCCCACTGTGAACATCACGTCGCTTCACTTCGTCATCAATCACTTCGTCGTCAGTTTCTTCGCCCCAGCAACGTCTCGGCCCCAATCTTTAAAGCTATGAACGCAGCCCCGCGGGTCGCGCAGAGCTCATTAAGAAACGGCTCGTCGCGATGGGCGTGTCTCCTTTGCCAATACGCTCGGACGCGGCCTCGGCAAAACACCATGACCAGCGGCTTGCGGAGGCAATTGTCGAGCTCGACATCGCATAGGTCGCCAGGGCCGCAGCCACAGCAGCAAGCCCGCGCGCCATCGATGGAGCAGATACGGGCGCACTATAGCAGAAAGAACCAGACGGTGGCGTGCGTGGGAGTGACTCGGCTGGTCCCGCCTTGGTGCTGGAGTGCGCGCTGATGCGTCTCTGTCCAGATACTACGCCCTGAGCCTGATACTGGGGACGGTGGCCTTGTCGTACGGATCGGTGCCAATGTACAAGATGGTGCGTCGCTTTTTACCTCTTTCCTCTCGTCACCGGGGCTGGCGGCAAACCTTGTACTGACGATACCAGATTTGCCAAACCACAGGCTGGGGCGGCCAACCCGTTCGCGCCCACGGCGGTTCTTACGAGGGCGATCTGGCGAGCCGCCTCGTCCCCGTCACGTCAGCCAATCGCATCCGCGTCACGTTCAACGCCTCCGTCTCGGACGAGCTGCCGTGGAAGTTCGTCCCGCAGCAGCGCGAGGTGCGCGTCTTCCCGGGCGAAACTGCCCTCGCGTTTTACACGGCCGAGAACAAGGGCAACAAAGACATCATCGGTGTGGCAACGTACAGCGTGACGCCTGCGCAGTGCGCACCCTATTTCAGCAAGATTCAGTGCTTCTGCTTTGAGGAGCAGCGGCTCAACGCCGGCGAGACTGTCGACATGCCCGTCTTCTTCTACCTCGATCCCGATCTGCTCAACGATTTAAATATGAAAGGCGTGGAAACGGTCACGCTCAACTACACATTCTTCAGTATGCCCGCCAAAGTGTGCGATGGAGGTCTGATTGTCCTCTTGCTGACTGGGTTACAGAAGCGAGATATGACAATAATGGTAGGTTCAAGGCGCCGGCCATGATATGATGGACATGATCTCTGACCATTGTACAACACCCTCCCCTTCCCAACTTTCCTCCAAACCCTCTCGTATAGAAGCGGGCGCAACTTGCGCTAAAGGAGCCTCGCAAGACAGCAGATGCCATGAATAGACATCGTTCCCTGTGAGAACATCGGCTCGTTTAGCACGTGGACCAACTGCTTCCATGAGCCTTGCGTAAGACAGCCGTATGTCGCGTGCACGTGCTACGCCTGACTGCTTGGTTCATCAGTTGAGGGCGGAAGAACCCTGATGTGGCTCCGTTCGCTGAACGCCCTAGCTAAATCGGGCAACTCTTCGTATGTATGTATGTACTGCCTTGAAAGAAAGTCGGCACTTGCTGAGTCAGTAATGGCGCCGCTAGACCATTGGTCGGCTAAGGTAGCCAGGTCACGTGCTATGCGCCTCACTCGCCTAAATTTCGCCCACAACTACTTTTTTCCCGGGCGCCCGAGCAGAAGGCCTATTCCGCCCAGCGACATCATTCTCTACAGCTCAACGCCGATAACGACAACAACCTTCCTTCCCGTCACAATGGCCAAGGTTAGCAGCAGTGAGTATCTCCATTCCAAACTGTCGACTGTTCCTGTCGTCTGAAAGGAAAATTGACTAGAAGAGGGCTCTTTGTTGACTCCGACTGCTCCTAGCCGTTGCCTCGTCCCGGCGCAAGAGCCGCGCGGCCTACTTCAATGCCCCCTCCAGCCAGCGCCGCGTCAACATGAGCGCTCCCCTGAGCAAGGAGCTGCGCGAGAAGTACAACGTACGTGGAAGAATAACCAATGTGGCCCCTTGATCGTATTTGCCAATGTCGGGAAACGCTGACTCCCCTTCCCCCACAGGTCCGCAGCATCCCCATCCGCAAGGACGACGAGGTCACCATTGTCCGCGGCTCTAACAAGGGCCGCGAGGGCAAGGTCACCTCAGTCTACCGCCTCAAATACGTCATCCACGTCGAGCGCGTCACCCGCGACAAGGCCTCGGGCCAGAGCGTGCCACTGGGCCTCCACCCCTCCAACGTTGTCATTACCAAGCTCAAGCTCGACAAGGACCGCGAGGATATCCTGGCCCGCTCCAAGGTCGGCCGCGAACTGCGCGCCAAGAACAAGGTCACCGCCTAAGTCACGACTGTGCAATACCCTCAACGCAATCATCTCACACGACGTGTCTGGGAGCAAAAAAAGACGCGCCCCGCCTCTGCCACCGACTCTGTCTAACTCGAGACAATGGCGCCAGGCGACGACAAGGTTTCTTTTGGCGGAAAAAGCAGGGACAAGGCCATCGATGCTCCGGCGTTCTATCTACGATACCCTCGCGCAATGCGACTCGGGCATATGGCGGGGTAGATGAATTGAGAATTTCCATGGTTCTCAATGGCCATTTCCACATTTTTGTGTGAAATGTTCCATGGGAGGCGTTTCCCGAAGTCAGGCCTGCCCCGTACCGGGACACTCGTGCGTTGCGGTGCTTCGTGGGCCTCCTCACCCTCGGGGGTTTCTGCTTGCTGCGCCATCGCCTGTAGGCGCGAATCTGTCGACGAGCACAGGTGGCTCGGCAGTCGTGCACGCCGTAGACCCGTAGAGACACGAGAACAATCACAGTTTGTAAATGGGCCTGCCCCCTTGTTCCGCCAGTAAATCTCCGCGTCTACCACTCAGATTCATGGTTTTCGAGGTAAACGAATGGCGAAAAGCAAATTGGTAGGGCCGACACATAAGTTATCACCAGTCCCCCTACTCTCGCCCGAAGATTTTCACCGAACACAATGACGATGAAAGTTTGATGGCGAGGCACATGTCCAATGACCTCTCGCACAACTTGCGGGAGAGTTGGCGAGTGTGTTTACCTCCATCGATCACATCACTTGACAACCATTTCAATCAAGAATAGATCAACCGTCTGTCGGGTTTAAACTGTTTAGTTCGCATTATTTCTTTTCCCTCGTCTGTCTGCGCCTCCATATTAAAGTAGCTACTCTACAAATCGAGGGCCAAACAAGCTTGTGCGCACACTTCACGCCCCACGTGGAAACGGCAGCCTTGGTGATACCGCAAAGGCCATCGACTCATTACACCTCGACACAATCCACACTCGAGCAATGGTGTCCGCCCAGATGCAATGGGCACTCGCGCATCTTCCCAACCCCGAGCCATATGCGAACGACAAGAGTGGGGGAAATAGTGTGTGACCAGACAGCTGCTGAGACGTCATAACAAAGTGAAGCGTAAACCTTACACACAAGCCAGCAAACCGTCCTGCGATACTCATATAAGCCGTAAGTATGACAGCAATAATGCATGCTCTCGCTAGAGCTTTTCTGTGGGGTGGTCCCAGCGTGTGACCGTGGCATGCCAGTCAGGTCGTCGGGAAACCACATCGCCACCGTCAACCCTCAAAGTAGCCGGCACGGCGCAGCGACCCCTTCACGTTTGCGCCAGCAGGTGGGCGATTCTCAACCTTCTTGTCCTCTTCCTGACCGGTAGGCCCAGCGTCGCCAGAGTC
This sequence comes from Ophiocordyceps robertsii, assembly GCA_027405785.1. NCBI lineage: Eukaryota > Fungi > Ascomycota > Sordariomycetes > Hypocreales > Ophiocordycipitaceae > Ophiocordyceps > Ophiocordyceps robertsii. The sequence goes on along the minus strand of JAPEBW010000034.1, from coordinate 95,564 downwards.
TCCTGGCTTGTAAGAGGAGGCTTTTGGGGAGATGGTAGTATTGGCAAAGGCTGGGGTGAGAGACGCCGTGGCATGGCCGGCGTAGTTGGGCAGCACTCCCTGTGCTGTCATGGACGAGACTGTTCCCGGGACCGCAGCGCCGCTCGACTTGCCCCTCTTCAGCATGCTCTGCCAAATTTCGTTGGAATTCTTGCACCTACAATCGTCAGTTGACCGTCCCAGATGCAGGGAAGCATATTGGGAGCCCTACTTCGGTGTCGCATTCCTGCGACCCTTGAACAGAATATTTGAGTCATCGCCAGACTCTGAAGAGGACTTGTCGTTGCGGCCGCCCGAAGGTCGCCCATTGTCGTCGAGGGCCTTGCGGAAGTCCTCGTAACTACGTCCAGTCTGAGACGTGCTCTTTCTGGGACTTTGCTTTGCTGCAGCGGGTGTCGGCGTCATTGGCGACTCGAGTCTCGGAAGATTCTCCGACTGGGTGAGGTTATTTCGGGGTGGTCTCTGACTACGTAGGTCGAGTGACGCAAAAGGATCGCTCTCGGCCATGGCGAGACCGTAGTCCACCTGCACGTTTCCGCTTGGAATCCGACGACGTTGCGTGCTAGGGCTCGACATGGCCTCAGACTCGGACGAGCCTCCCTTGATGGGCGATGGAGGGTAAAAGTCCTTGCCGTCGAATTTTGGATATCCCTTTTGGAGGTTGCGCGGCGCGTTACCCCAGTACATGTGGCGCGCGCGCAACTCGTCCTCGGTCAAATCGCGGTCGTACATGTAGTCGATGCCCGCAGCAGTCGAGGGACTGAAGCTGCCGGGAAGCGTCCCAACTAGATAGGGCTTTCCAGAATCCTTCTTTGTAGCTGCGCTTCGGTAGGAAGGCTCGGTGCTGGCGAGAGATGTAGCCGAGCGCAAGGAGGACTCAGTCGTTCCAGGGGTCGACGTCGCGCCGTCTACCCGGGGCCGAAACGGAGGGGCCAACGCTGCACTGACGGGAATCGAAGACGCCTTCTTCATTGTTTCGGAAGGGCGAGGCTTCTTAAGGGCACTCTTCAGGGGCAAAGACTTGGAAAGGTTTGGACCACCTGGAGGCTGGGAAGTGACACGGTCCTTGCTCCTTTGCCTCTCGATCGCAGGAGCCTGAATGTTGTCGTCCTGCGAATTGGACACGTTCTGGGCATCGCGTCCTGGCCTGGCGTCACTGGCGGCCGAGGACTTGGATCGGATGCCGTCGCAGGATGAGGTTGAGTCGTTTGATTCCTTGTTCTTCTCCGCTTTGACCAATCCGCCCTCTTCGAGAACCAGCTGTGCCTCGAGGTTCTTCCCAAAGAGTTGGATTTGGTGGCGAAGCAATTGAATCTGCTGCTCAACCAGTTTCTCATCAATCTGGTGCTTGTTGTACTGAAGCTGGTCCTCGAGAAACCTGAGATGGCTCCGCAGGTTTTCCAGCTGCCTCTTGGTGATTTCGCTCTGGCGAATGGATGAGACTGGCGGGTTCGAAGATCCAGCATAGGGCGGGGAGCTAGACGAGGCGGCGGAGTGAGGATACAGCGACGGATCCGACTTCATGGCGTGGAGATGCATCATGGGATGCATGCCATATCTAGGGTGCATCATCTGGCCACCCATAGGAAGAGGAAAGCCGGCAATAGGGGGCATACCGACCGGAAACATGGCGGAGCCGGGAGGCATCATCCACTGGCCATTGTAGTAGAAAGGTCGGCTGTGATCAAACTGCTCTGGGGGAGACACGCGAACCGAATTGGCATTCTCCGAGTTGGCAGATTCGCTATGCTTATCGCTCTTCAGAGAAGCCGCAGAGTTTGTGGACCCGGAGACAGATCCCGCCACGGCAGTCACATGAGGATGAACCATGCCAAAGGCACCGCTCATGTTGACTCCCATGTGCCAGGGCATCATCTGGAAAGGAGACTGCGCAGCCGCCATGCCAGGGACAAAGCCAGGAATCATGGGCGAGAACGCACCGAACGGAGGCTGAGGAATAGGAAATGGGCTATGCGCGGACTGGTCGCGGGCAACGCCTCTGCTTGAAAACGCACCGTCGCCCGCGGCCTTTTCTTTGGACCATTTCGCCGTTGGCGACGAGGGGCCCCGGGTATTTGGGACAATGCGTCCGCCAGCAGTGACTCGCACGTGGGTTGGGGACACGACGGCCTTGTAAAACCTCTGAAAGCCCTCGTCTCTTTGGGCAGCGAGGCCGGCCGGGCTGCATATGGGCTGAACAACGTCCTCCTCGGAATCTGTACGGCCGCGATATTTCCATTCAGAGTCGGTGCCATCAAGCTGACGTGCAGCAACGCTCTTGACCAGAGCGGTGTCTGGCGGTATAGAGACTTCCGCATCCTCTTCTTCCCTGATCAAAGGGAGGGCACCTCCAGATGGCATTCGAAACACCTCGCCTGTTTGCACGGTCAGCCTCATTCTGCGCCCCGAGGACACGGTGAGGAGATTGGCAAGGAACACACCAAGACCGTTGTCGCTGCGGAGCTTCTCGAAAAGCCGATCGTATAGCTCCTGGCCAGCAGAGATCTTTCTCAAGCGCAGAAGTTCGCGGGCAGTGTAGATTTTGGACGCCATCTTGATCTCGACAAAGGCGAAGAGGAAGTAGGAACGGTGATTCTCTCGAGAGTGCCAGACGAACAAGGTGGGAAACCCACGCGACTTGTCGAACTTTCGGAGGTGGGCTTGAACAAAAGTCAGGAGTGGTACAACCTGTGACCAGAGTCTGCTCCCGTCAGCGATCTTCTGCGCCTCCAGCTGTGATTGAAGAAACTTGGGCATCGCGTCGAACGAGAACGAGAGAGGATATCGATCCGAGGAGCTACCCAGCTCAACTGAGACTTGGACACAGCGATGGTAGTTGTGCAGCAAATTATATCTGATAAGTGGAGTGGCCGAGCAGCTCAGGACGTGGTCCTCGTACTGCGCGGCAGACAGGCAGCGGATAATCCGCTTTGCCCGCTTCGACCTGGTCATGACCATCTGAACGTGACGATTCCACCGAGTGTGCCAGAGGGGGGGCAAAGGGGTGAGGATGAGAGAAAAAGACACGACGGGGATGGCCCAGGCAGCGGTGTGGGCAAGCTTTTGTCGATTGCGCAAGGCTGTTGATGGTCGTGCAGAGCCAACGGCGCAGGCTTGAAGGAGAGCTGTTCCTCGCACGTCCACGTTATGAACTTTTGACCACCTGGAGCAGGCCAAACACTTTGTCCGTAGATTGTGACACTGGGTAGAGTGAGGAGTGCCAGAAAGAATCGGGCTCAAACACGAGCGAAGGCAGCCATCCGTGACAGCGAGAGCGTGGCAGCGTCGGAAGGGAAAGCCGGAAGTCTTGGCAGGGGAGCAGATGTGGTGCACGAGGGCATCTGTGCCCCTCCTCCAAGAGAATGGAGCGGAGATAAGAGAAGGAAAAGAGCGACTAACCTAGGGTTGGTGAGAGAACAATCAGCGACTGGTATTCATATCAAGCCTCGATGAGGCTTCCAATCGGAAAGGCGGGAGATAGTGGGTGGCGAGGAAGACGAGCAGGGCGACTGACTGGTTTGATGGTGGCCAAGAAGCCGCAGCGGGAGCAGTGTGGGATGAGGAGACCAAAAGCGTGCAAAGGCAGAAGAGGAGTCTGGCGAGGGGGGAGAAGGCAAGCCGTCGACGAAGTCTTGAGCTGCGGCTCCGAGGACAAGGCAGGCGATGGCGAGGGCTCGAAGGCGGGAGGCGGGAGGGAGCAGTCGGGCCTGGGCGGCAAGCTCGAGACGCTTGGTCGAGGGCGCCTCGCTTGGCCTGGCCCTGTGCAGCAAAGGTATGCGAGTGTCGTGACGTCGAGACGATGCTGGCGGAGGATTCAAAGGAAGGCGTAGCGAGCTGGTTTGGTCCGGGCCCTGGATCGTTCGCGGCGATGGAAGGCTAGGCGACGGAACAGTGATGAGGGAGAGGACGGGGACGAGGACGATGATGAAAGATGAAGAGGAAAGCGCGTGAAGCAGAGAAAGTGGGCGTCCAAGGTCGGTTGTTGGCCTTGAGGGAAGGAGGAAGGAAGCTCAACGTACTGCAGGAGCAAGTCCGAGTACGAGGCCTTGTATCAAATGTCAACAGCGGCATCAGCCCGCGGAAGGCATTGGTTGACATGTACGTACCCAGTGCCTGCCCGCTTTATCAGTCGAACAACTGCGAACTAGCAGGGAGCTGATGCTCACGATAGCACCTGGGTGGGCAACTGCGGCTTTGGCGCGCTATAACGAAAGCCCGGGCCCGGGAGCATCCGCAGGAGTGAGGTTCTGAAGAACTTGCAATGAGCCCGGACGGCACCTGGGGCTGGCTTGCACATGAACCCACACAGCACAGCACACGCACTCGGCACAGTCACCTGGACGGACGCCAACGTTCGACCACCCCCCCTCCCCGAGGAGGCCGACTCTATCGCGCGCACTGCCCCACGGCCAGGGGTTTGACGAGTGCCACGGCTCTCCAGGCATGGCCGTGTCCCAGAGCAGCCAGACAGTGTGCCCCATGGTGGAAGAGGGAAAGGCGAGTCGCGGAAACTGTTTGCAACAGGCGTTCTGACAAACCTTGCGCGACGTCCGCGTGGTTGCGACGACGCCGTGGAGCAGGCTTGCGGGTTCCTTGGGTTTCTTGGGACATCCGCCATCACAGACTCTGATTTCATAGCGAGGATATCACCAAGCACGGCAGCAACAAAGGAAAGACTGTATCACACTCGACCAATTGGCCGAGAGACTAAATTTATTCAAGTTGAGCTCGAAAGAAGCAGCTGAGTACTTCGCGCACACACACACACACACACACATGTGTAAACACCAAATTTCGATACCCGACATTGCCACCGGCGGGAGCAGACAAATGGTGTGTGCCACTCTCTTCTCGATTCATATGATATCGCTATTCATTTTTCGTATTCACAGGCGGCCAGAGGCAAGCGGCCCCCCATGAGATCCAGGGGCTCCGCTCCTGCTGTGCCACGGTGCCGCCGCCGGCGCCCGACCACGGCGATCGCGATGACGGGATCACTTGCGATAGCACCTGCCGGTGCGGCGGTCAAAGGACTTGCCCTCGGGGCACTCGCAGCGCTTGTCGCGTCGGTCTTAGCTGAGGTTGTGGTTGTGGCAGATACACTTGGCAAACTTGTCGTGGAAAAAGGCGTCCTTGCCGCAGTCATTCTTGCAGTCGCGCCCGTTCCAGACTTGGCCGTGCGAGCACGGGCAGCGACGCGTGTGCGAATTGTACTCCATGTCGCGCTTGTGGCACACGCACTTGTTGGACCGGTCGTGGAAGAAGGCATCCTTGCCGCAGCTGTACTCGCACTTGCGCCCGTTCCAAACCTGGCCGCCGGTGCAGTGGCACTTCTTGCTGCGCGACTCAAACTTCATGCCCTCCTTGTGGCACACGCATCGCCTGTGGCGTCGTTCCAGTAGGCGTCACGGCCGCAAGAGTACTCGCACCGACGCCCATTCCAGCTCTTGCCGTCGGGGCAATAGCATTTTTTGCTGTGGTGATCGAACTCTTGGTCGCGGTTCTTGCAGAGGCACTGCTTCTTTCACTGGTCCCAATGGGCGTCTCGGCCGCAGTTGTGGCGGCGGATGTCGGAGCGAGTGTCCAAGTCGTTCTCGAAGCCCCGGGCCTCGACTTCGACGTCTCTGGCCTCGACCTCGACCGTCTCCGGGTTGGCCTCGGGGTTGGCCGTGACGGAGCCGAGGGAGAGGAGGGCGGTGAGGAGGAAGTGCTTAAGAAGCATGGCGGGCGAGTGATGGGCTGCTTGAGAGAGAGCTGAGAGCAGCGAGGCGTTTTTCAAGATTGAATGAGAAGCAGAGTGAGGGAAGATTTTGTTTGCTGATGAGGATGGCAAAGAGATGTGCTTCGGAAGGGTGAAGAGCTGGGTTTATATAGAATATCCCTCATGGCCAAGAGCTGGAGCGAGACTATATCTGCGCGTACAATCCTAGAGGTCCGCCGTGGCCTCGGGACGTGGTCCAGCGTCCAACGCCCGTAGTATCCCAGCATCCCCGCCAGACACGGTCCTGCCGTCCTCACCCATCGAGGCGATTCTGGATCGAGGCATTGCGGCTGGCGGGCGGCAGGGGCCATGGGCCCGTCCAAGAGCCGTGGGGCGCCGTCGAGTGGATCGTGGATGAAGCCGTTTGCTTGTGTCGGGCTGGACGAAAACGAGCTTCAGCTGGGGCCTAGAGTGCTCCGGGGGTTCAAGGGAACCTTGAAGGAGCCCAGAGATTCAAGTCAAGCCAAGACGCTCCACAGACAGAAGTCCAACGATCCAGGCGGGCTGCAGGTTGCACCGCGCCCAACGTTAGCCCGGGGTGGCTTTCTTTTTCTCGTTTTAAGCTTCAGAGTATATACATGGCAAGAGCCGCTAGGAAAATAACCGTAAATGCCTTCCTTGTTCTTACAGGGGTAGCTGGACGGGTCCCAGGCCGGCGATCGATAGTACGAATTTATGCCACTCCGGGACCCCTATCGCCTCACGCCCATGCGTTGATGTGTCGTCTGGATCCTAGACGGGTTAGATAGGGCTGTCGAACCGCATGCACGCGGCCATTGCCCATATGTGATACCCGAGCCCTACCGGGATGTGGCGCCTGGCTATGACATGGGGATGGATGAGTCCTTGAATTGGGCAGTTGCTTGAACAGCCAGGGGTGAACTCGCCGTTGCACGAGAGGCGACAGCAAGCGAGGCTGGCAGTCAATTGTGCTCTGTTGGATGCGCTCAGGGGCTGAACAACAGCATGCACCTCACCAGATGCGAGTTGAGCCTCGAGCAGCTGGCTACGAGCCGGCCGCCGCATGGCCAGACAGGGGGTGATTGGACAGAGATATGTGGAAACAAACAGGCCGTGGTTCAACTGCTCTTGTTGTTTTCTTTTTGCGCTGCTTATTTGCCTCGGAATCGGTTGGGCCCGTCTCAAGCGCCTTGCGTCTTGTTCGTATATCGACAACTTGCTGACCGGGAAACTCTGCTGGACGAGTGGCGCAAATGACCTGGCCTTGGCATCTGAGCCATTGCCCGAGCTGGGCGAGCTCAGCTCCGAGGCCGGCCCAATCGAAGCAGATGGTTCAGACAAGCATTGCTTTTTCCAGACATCCCCCCCCCTGGCTAGAATACTTGCCGCGCCAAGGGAGTAAGCACCTAACTTCACGTAATGGACCCATCAACAGCCGCAGACCTGAACCCCTGCAAGCGAGCAGCCGTCTCGGAGATAAAAATAGATGACCGACGAGCCGGCGGCGCGAGTTGACTTGTTTCGACTTCAAGAGATCGCAGTTGACGACTGATCCATCGACACTACGTCGAGTCAGCCCTGAGGGGTTTGGTCGCGTCGAGCTTCTGTCTGGCATAACGAGTTCGGCTCTATATTGAGACCTGCGCCAGAGTCTTTCCTTGCACGAGCTTCTTTGGCCGAACTGCATGTCTTGTAGGGAAGCCATGTCTTAGTTACATGTGCTAGAAGCAACGCCATCAGTCCAGCCGGTGCTTTTATTAGTAACACCACGCCGCGGACCAGCGCCGAACACGGCGATGCCCGAGGTATTGTCTTGGTGGAGGTGGAATCGAGGCTGGGACTCACTGGAAGACCTGCATTTACCTCCGAACCCTTTTCCTCCCCTTCATATGTGGAAGTTGGAACCAGGGTGGATTCTTGTTCGTAGAGGACACGAGATATCCCGGAGCCAACGCCAAGCCCTGCCATGGGTACGCAGAGCACGGCTCATCGCCCTCGTAAGCATTAAAAGGCTGGCCTGCCGCCTACCACGGGTCTTCAAGGGTTGCGAGTCTGCCGCTCAGCAGCGGGCGCGATTTTCAAAGCAAAGCCATCATTCTTGCTCCTCTACCATGCTCGTCTGTCCACCTGTTCTGGCCCGCCCTGGAGCCCACGTGGCAAGGCTGGTCCAACGAACCAATAGGAGAGACCAGCATGAGCAGACTGTTGGGTCACGCGGGTCTTGGTCAAGAAGCTTAATTCGAGCTCGGATGTATGTATCATTGATGACTGTGTATACTGCCCCCAGAGGGCCGGTCGGCGACCAACTACCTGGTTCGAGAGCCGACATGGACTATGCAGCGCTGCTGTCCTCATGGTCACCTCTAGCCGGCGCACTTAGTCCAGCTGACAAGGAGATGGCGAAAGGGGGACGTTATGTAGTGACATTGACAGCGCGTTAGGAGGCTTCAATTAGATAAGAGTTATACTATTTGCACTCACACATATCTCTATTTACACTCACGCCCCATTTTAAAGATATATACCCACGCCAGCCCGCCCCGCCTATTTATACCGCCCGCGCATAGCAAGTAAGTCAGCCCACCCAACTTCTAGCACCCCCTACTTCTAGCACCCTATATAACACTATCGCTTTAACTAATATATTATATTGCGACCGCGTTTTCTCGTATATTCTTAACTGAATAATTATAAAATAAATCTTATTTATATTAGCAATACCTTAGCTTTTTAAATATACTAAAATTTAGCTTTAAGAAGCTTTTAAAGCTATTTAAAATAAGATACCTTAAATTTAAGCTAGTTAAAAGTAAGGTATTTTAAGAGGGATACTTTAAACGCGCCTTAAAGGCGTAATTTTAATAAAGTAAGGAAAAAAAGTATATTAAAAGCTTAGTTAAAAGTAAGAGAAATACCTTTATAATTAAATTCTTACTTAGGCCGCCTTAAGGCTACTATTAACATATTATTAAGTTAAGGAATTCGCTGGCCGTATTATTAAGGCTAACGGCGACACGCAGCCGCTTAAAAAGTATTAGATTTCGGGCTTTTTAACTTATGACTTAAAGGTTAATACTATTAAAAGTAAAGCTCTTAATTATACTCGTATTAACAGCGCCTTTATAACTTAAATTAAGGAATAGTTTTAATTACTTAAGCTACGAGCTATATAGACAATCTTATTAAAATTACGCTTTAATATAAATAAGATAAGTATTTTTAAAAGCCTTAATTATAATAAGCTAATACTAAAAAGCTTAAAAAAGCAAAAGACTTTTAAAAAGCGGCTTAGCTTATATTATTAAACTATAATAATAAAATATATCTTTACTATAAGCTAAGCTTTAACCTTATTATAAGCTAGGCCTTAAATTAAGCCCGGGCTATGCCTATATAACTAACCCTTAATAAGCGTAGTTATTTAACTAGCTAGTAGCTTCATTAATTCGTTTTTCTTTACTATATATTACGGAATCTAAACGGCTATGCTTAAACTCCTTACTTTACTCTTAAGGAGCCTTATAGAAACCCGAGATAAAAACGCTTAAAGCACGTACTATAAAGGCTCGCCTAAAAAAATACGATAAACATTACTAATTAGACCCCGCTAAGGTTTTTAAGATATAACTACGAAGGCTTAAAAGCTTATCTAACTATAATTTATAATATTTCTAACTATAAAAGATACTATAAAAACTACTAAGCGGATTCCGCTAGTATCTTTAAAGGATACTAAAAGATTTCCGCGGGATATCTTAACTATAGTTTAACCTATTTTTAACTATAAAAGCACTTTAAAAATATAAGATAGACTTTACCGCGATTTTTAAAGGATATTTAAAGATATTTAAGGAATTTCCTTAACTATAATCTATTATATTTTTAATTAAGCTTATACTTAGTTTATTAAGTATTTTTATAAAGATATTTATAGTTTATTTATATATTAACGATAAATAAAAAGATAGTATAGTTAAAAATCCTTAAAATTAGCTTAAAGAACTAAATATAAAGTAACTAGCTATACTTTAAAGAAAAAATAAGCTTTTTACTATTTTTAAACCCTTATATATATTTATATATAGTAATTAGTTTATTATACCGGCTTAATTAGTAATACATAGTTTATAATACCGGTTTTAACTAGTAGTAATTAATCCGTAATACCGGCCTTAATTAGCGGTAATTAGTCTGCGCTTTATTTTCTTATTTTTATACTATAAAGTATAGTAAATAATAATAATTCCTACTTATTTAAACGGGAATCTTTTAAATATCCGCTAAGCTAAAAGTAATTATATTATATAATTAAGCACTTATTTTATAAAAAGTTAAATACTAAACGAATTGTTTTTATAAAAAGCTCTTATAAGCTTTTAAGTCTAACCTTAATAATAAGTACCTTTTCCTTAATATGCTTATAATAAAACTTTAAGATAAGTAAGCCGTAAAAGTAAAAAAGGCCGCGGCTTATTAAGTATACTAATAAAATAATCTCCTTTACCTTTTTTTAAAGTACTATATTATAATAACCTATATAGCTAAATAAGACGTAAAATAAGTCCCGCTTAGCTAAGCTAAGACTACTGCCTTTTAAGAGGTAATCTGCTTTTAAAATACTTATAAAAGATAAATTATAAAATAATAAAACCTATATAATTAAATAAATTAAATTTAGTATTACTTAAACGGATTAATTATTTTTTTAATAAAAAAAAGTAAGGATAAACTAACCTTAAAACTATTTAGCTCTTTACTTACTAAATACCCTTCGAATTAAGCTTATAATAAAGTCACTCTTTCCTTAGGATAATAAGCTTAGCAGATATTTTTACTGCGTATTATTAATAAAGTTTAGTTTAAAGGCCTTAACTAGAAATCCGCTTTAAGAGATATTTAGTAGTTTTTTAGTTTATTATTACCGTTTAGCCTTATTTACTATAGCCGCGCTAATTAAGGTATTTTAAAGACTTTTAATTAATAAAAATAAGCTTTTTACGCTTAAAGCCTTATAGTATACTAGATTTTAAGATATATATAAAATAAAAGGTTAAGCGCTTAGTAAAAGTATTAAGACTAAGACTTTAATAATAAGTAATAAAGACGCGGTAAGCAATACCTTTAATAAGCTAAACTTATTTATACTTAGCGCGTAAATACTAAAACTAAGTATAGCTTTAAGCCCCTTAATAAGAATAATAATAATATTAAATAAATAATTTCTTAGTCTCCTTTAAGTATTAAGAAAAAAAGATATACTTATTAAGCTTTAAGAGAAACCTTAACTATAAGCTAAAGATATAAGGGGATTTAAATTATGAAAACTGCTAAAAGTATCTTTTAATAAAGTTTAAGAAAATAATAAAGCTAGTATATTTTAAAGAGTAAACTATTTTATTAACTTTATTTACCAAAACGCTAATAAAGGCGAGGCCTATATCGATAAATTACCTATTTAATTACCCTTTTTTTATTAAAGAAGTATAGTAAAATAGTATTTTAAGGACCTTTTAAAACTATAATAAAAAGAACTTAATAAGCTTATTATTAAACTAAGCTAGTAAATCTCCGCTTTATAAAAACGGTTTAGAATCCGCTTAAATATAGCGATATAAGTACTTAATAAGGAGTACTTTATTATTAAAGATATAGCAATAAAGTCTAACTTTAAGTTTAAAATATCGCGCTTATAATATAAAAGTAAGGCTGCGCTTTACTAGCTAAACTACTTAATTATAATAATCTATTTAAAGCTTAACGTTTATTTAAAAAATTCTTATAACGTTCTATAAGAAACGAGGATATTAATAAATAAATTAATAAATATAAGGAAATCCTTCTTTAGCTATAAGTTAAATATATATAAGGATTTTAAAAGCACTTACTAGTATAAAAGAAATAAGTTTAACTTATAAAAAGGTACGAGCTAACTAGCTATACTTTATACGCGCTTAAAAGATAGTTTAAGACGCCTTAGCTATTTATTAAGGGCTTATTAAAGCCGCGGGTTATATTTTTAAACTACTTAGTAAGGGCGGATATATTATAAGCTTTATAGTGCTTACTAAGTTAAGGGAGAAACCTATTTAAATAGCTAAGAATATAAGCTAAGGTCTTTTAGCTAAAAAGAGAAAGAACCTTTAAAACTATATACTTATTAACGCTAAAGCTAAAATAGGTATACTTTATAACTAAAAAATAAAAAAGGAACTATAATAAAGATTAATAACTATTTAAAGAACGAAGAGTATAATATAGAAAAAGCTTAAATAAATACTAATAAAAGCTTAAAGGAAACTATAATCTATATTATAGTAGACTTAGTTTAAAAGGCTAATAAAGTATATAAATATTATAGCGAAGTATTCTCTTAAAAGTATAAGCTTTACTAGTATATTAAAGATAAACACCCCCTTAACCTTAGCTAAGATATTGCTATATAAAGATATAGCTTAATATAGTAAGTACTTATTTAAAAGCTATAAAGTATTTAAATAGTTAAAGCTTCTTTTAATATTTAGCTATTAAGCCTTAATAAGCTATTATAATTTACTTATATACGCTTATATTAAGGGCCTACGTATACTTAGTTTAGTAGCACGTAGCTAAATAATTGTTTATTTAAAGCTAGAGAGGGAAGGGGGAAATCTTTATTTAAGTTACGTAGCTTCGTACTTTATAAGGGCCGCTTAAGTAGCCTATACTTAGGTTAAGTTTAGGTTAAGGTTAGGCCGAGTTCGGGTAAAGTCCTATACGACTTCGGCTATATATTAGCCCGACTTTAAGTTATTCGCTATAGTATAACTATAGCTCTTCCTACGGCATAGCTTATAATAGCTTACTAGTTTATAGAAAAGAAGGGCTTAAAATAAGTATTAAAGCTTATATAAATACTAAGGTAAACTAAAGCTTTATTTAAGCCGACTTAGTAAAGACCTTTTAAGATATAACTATAAACTCCCCTTAACAAATTCTTATTTAAGAAATAAGAAGGATAGCTATTATTAAATAAGTAAATTTTACCGCATATATACTAAAAAGGCTAAATAGTAGCCTTATAGTTATAAAAGTAAGGATTAGCGCTTAAATAGTAAAACGCTTAATAGCTAATATATTACTTAGCTAAGATTTTTAATTTTTTATTAAAAAGACCTTATTAACTTTATATTAGTCTTATAAATTAAGGCCTATAAGAAGATCGAAGCCAAAGTTAAGATAGTTTAGCTAAGACTAGTAATATATAAATAAGTAATTTACTTAATTACTATAATAATTCTAGCTAGTTTTAGCTACGATTTACCTATATAAGTCTAAGGGCTGCTATTAAGGCATAATATAATATTCTTCTTTAATAACTTTAAGCTTACTTAGATAATAATATAAGATTATAAAAGCTTTATAGCGATAAACTATTTTAAGGAATTATTAATACTCCGCTAAGGCTAAAAAGTAAGGATAATTATAGACCTTAATAAGTAGTTCTAGCTATATAAAAAGGTTTATACTATTACTTCCTTAATAGAAGTCTTTATTAAAAATCTAAATAAGATAAACCCCGCTAAGAACTTTTTATAAAAGAATCTTATAGTAAACTATAAGCTTAAAATCGGCTAAACTAAGGACTTACTTAAACTTATTACTAATAAAGGCGTCCGGATTTATGCTAAGGACTTAAAAGATATATAAAAGGTTTAAGATATCCTTTATTTATTTCCACGCTTTTAAAAAGATAAGAGAGAAGTATATATAAATAAATCTAAATATATACATATTCCCTTAATAAAAGAATAGTAATATTAATAAGTCGTATTAAGATTATATTTATTAAGTAATAAGAATAAGAAGGTAGTAAATATAATATTTAGCTAGCTAAATAAATAAGAACGATTAAAATAAGTTTATAAGCCGACTTTATTTATAGCGCTAGTATTTATAGTATAAAAGATAATAAACGGAAAAGAAAAGGAATAAGTAGTTATAAACTTATAAGGGATTAACGCTATTATTACTTTAAACGCTTACTTAATGCCCCTTTAAAGCGATATAATTAAACGACTTAAAAGAAAGAAGTTTATTAGTATAGTAAATATATAATCGTTTTTTTATTAGTTTTTAGTTTATTAAAACCACTAAAAAAGGTTTATAGTTATAAGCTATTATAAGCTAAAAGGATTATTAGTAATACTTATAAGCTTAAAGCACTCCTTAGTATATATTTAAAGGTTTATTAATAACGTCCTTTATAAATATTAAAAATATATAGTAGCTTATATTTATAATATTATTATTTACTTTAATATAGCTAAAGAATACTTTTAATACTTCAAGGTAGTATTCCGCGCTTTTTATAACTATAATATTACCTTATCCGGACTAAAGCCTTTCTTAATATACTTATTTATATAGCTCTTTAAATTTAAGGTAAACGCTATTAGCTTAATAAATATAAACAAACGCGTATAAGCCTTAAGAGATATTGCGTTTTTAAAGAACCTTTAACAGCTTAAGAAATAGATTAGCCTTATTAAGTAGCTATACTAAATAGTCTTATATTTTGTTAAGGAAGTTAATATCTTATAAAGATAAAAGATAGAGCTACTTTAAGTAAGATAAGAAGAAAGAGTCCCTTTAAATAGCTAAAGATAGGCTTAATATGCCGCGAAAGCCGCTTTTTAGCTTACTTTAAAAGAATAAAAGGCCTTTATAAATCTAACTAAAAATCTTACTAAGCTTTAAACAATTTACTACTTTAACCTTACTTAATAACTATTTATTTAAATCGATATATCTTAAGAATACGGAGTAGTAGTTATAGCTTATTACTTAAAAGAAAGTATAAAATAAGATAAAAAGACGCTATTAGCTTAAACTAAAGTCTAGCTTATTATTTACTTAAGCCGCGCTTTCTAAAGCAAAAAGCCTTAATACTAGCTTATAAAGCTTTAAGTAGCTAGTTTAATATAAGCAATCTATAAGTTATATACTATAATACTATCCGTAAAAACGCTATAAGTAGTTATCTTTACTAACTATATAAGTACTTATAAAATCGTATACTAAAAATCCTTATTCTTTATTAGTATTAAATTTAATAATAAGCTAGTCCTCGCGTCTTAATACTTAAGCTAATTCTTACTTAAGGTATACTAGATTTTAAGCATTAAAAACGTTATACTAAACGCTTTTTTATATTTACTATATTAAGATAATAAGCCGGTATCCTTAAACTAAGAAGGGGAATTTAAACGTATTTAAGAAGATAAGATAATAGACCGCGTATTCTTTTATATAGAAGTAATAATTAAATTGCTACTCCGCTAAAAAATAATTAACGGATATATTAAGGATATATAGTAAGTAAAGATTATTATATAGCTTAGCAATAAGGATAATATCCTTAAACTCTTATTCTTTTAGTTATAAAGGTTACTCTGCTTTATAAAAAACAATAAACGCTAGAAATTATATATTCTTAAGACTTATACGAAGGAGATAGTTTAAGACGCTTACGCTAAATATTTTTATACTAGCTATACTTATATATAGTAAGATCTATTTAAAAGCTTCTTAATCCTATAGCTAAGTAAATATATAAATAAGGTTATAAATAGCTATAATACTTATTATTATAACTAAACTAATTAAGGTAAGACGCTAAAGTAGCTTATCCTAATTTAAAGCCTATTAGTTTTATACTATATAATAGCAATAAACTTTATTACTAAGCTCTTAATAGTTTAAGCTAAATAATTCTTAGAAAAGGATCTTATAAAGAACTTTTTTAATACTTTACTAACTATAATTAATAAATTCTTAAAGATATATCTCTTTATTTTAAGTAATAATTAGTTTATAATAAAAGATTAAGTATAAGCGTTATATACTAAGCTACTTTATATTAATTAAAGGATTTTAAAAGGGATAATCTTTAACTAAAATATAAAGTTTACTTTAGTATTTTAGCAGACTTTATAATAAGCTTTTAAATTAAAGTTTCTTATATTTACTACTTAGTACTTTTAAACTTACGGCTTATTAAAATAGCAAAACTAAACTATAAAAATTATAGTACGATTCTTTATTATTAATTTCCTAGACTTATACTAAACTAATATATTAATTACCTCTTAGTTTAGCCTTAATAATTCTTTTTTTTAATAATTTATATAGCCCTTAGTAAGCTTATTATAAAAATAAGAATAAATAATAGCTTTTAGTTCCTTAATAACTACTTATACTTATAAAACTAAGAAGTCTTATAAGAAAAAGCTAGGTTAACTATTACTAATACTTAAGCTACTATAAAGGATAAATATAATAAGAAACACCGCTTACTAAAATTTAAGCCTAGCGATTAAGTTTAATTATAGCTTAATAAAAGTTATTATATTATAAATAGTAAACTAATAAAGCTTTAAAAAAGATATACTAAGCTATTTAAAGTTACTGCTAAAGGAAGATAGCTTATATATTAATTAGATATAAAAAGGTCCCTTAATATTTATTTAGTTATTTTAGTAGTATAACTACGCTTAGTAAATAAGCTAGCTATACGCTTAAGCTTAGTTTAAGATAAAGGGATACCTTACTTAAATAAGTAAAAAGTAAAACGAATCTTATAAAGCTATAAAATAAAGAAAAGTAGCAGAAAGCTAAGAAAGGAATTTTTTATAGCTTTAAAAGGCTAGCTAAGTAGCTATAACTTATAAATAAATAAAAAAGCAGTCTTTTTACTAAAGATTATAAAAGCCTTTAAAAAAGCATAAAAAAAGTTAGCTACTTAAGTAGTTTAAATAAAAGTATAACGTACGGCCTTTATAACTTAATATAAAACTCTTAAACTAAGAGAATTAAGTAGTTAAGCTTAAGTATAAGACTTAAAAGCTACTATAAGTTATAAAAAACTATAACTTACTATACTTAAGGTAATTAGTTATTTTAATAATAATATACCGCCGTTTACTTTAAGTAATAAGGCCTTTTTAGCCTTATAATATACATATTTAAATTCTTTTTACTACTTACCCTCTTGCTTTTCTTTTTTTCTTTTTATAATTATATTTCCTTTTACTACTAGCTTTAGCTTACTATACCTTACTTACTTTTATATATATAACTTTCTTTATTTTAAGCTTATAATCTTTATGCTTTTATTTTAAGTCTTTTTATTATTTAACGTTTTTTATAGCTAAGATTAGCTATTTTATAATTACCTTTTAAGGTTACTTTCCAATAAGCCTTATGCCTTTAATATAAAGGATATAAGCGGGCGCTTAAGCTTTATAAAAACGAGGCGGCTATCTTTAATAGCCTTAAGTTCTTTAATAAGAGTTAAAACCTTTAATTTTAAGCTTTTATATAAACTTATACTACTTTCTATAACCGCGCTTAAGCTAATAGATTTAACTTAAATTATAGTACTATAAAGAACGGCCTATACTACCCTTTTTAAATACTTAACTTAAATAACTCGCCTCTTAGCCTTATATTATAGCGTAGTTTAAATAGCCGGTTTCGCAGTAACTTAGCTATACCTTTTACTTAGCTCTTATTATTTAAAAGCCCGCGCCGCTTATATATATTTTTAAGGTATAGCTAGAAATCTTTACTAATAAAATAACTAGCTAATACTTAACGCCTTTAAGTTAGCTAACCTTAATATAGTCTTAAGATTTATAATAGCTATTATAGCTAGCAAAAACCTACTTTAGCTAAACGATTAAAACGATATTCGCCCTATCTTTAATTATATATTTAAGGCTTAGCTTAACTAGTTTATAGCTAGGTTTATAGCAATATCTTAAGCTATTATAGATAAAACCTTATCTCGCTTTATATATAGTTTAGCCCGCGCTATAAAATCCTCTTCTTAGCTTATAGCCGCTATATGCTTTAAAGACCTATTTAGTCTTACTTAGTAAACGCTCTTTCCCCTTACTACTATACTTAGCCTAGCTATATAAAGGCGTATAAGCGCCTTACTATAATTTATCCGCTATCCCTCCTTAACTAAAAGAGATAGCGATAACTAGCTTAATAATATATTCCGCCGCTTATTTTTATAAAAGCTATTAATAGTAATTAATACGATCTTTAATAAGCCTAGCTTCGCGGGCCTATACTTTAGCAATAAGAATATAATAATCGGAAGTTTTTAACTAGCTATAAACTACGCTAAGTCTTACTTATAAGCCTATAAAGAGTTTAAATATAACTTAATTTTAACTTAAGCGATAAAATTCTTAAGCTTCGATATCCGCTTTATTAGCTATACCGACTACGCGCTTTATATTCTCGCCTTTAAGGTCCCCTTTATAAAAAGGTTTTTTAAGATTATTAAATACGTTTAAAACCTTAAAAGCGAGAAGTTAAGCATTAAGGCTATTAAGGACCTTATTACTTACTTTTAAGTAGAAATATAGAAATTTAATACCTTAGTACTAACTATACCTATTAATATTAGTAAGACGGCCTACTTTTACCTTAATACTTTTTTAATAGCTAAATACGCGTTAGTTAGCGGAAAGATATAAGTAATAGCGCCGCGTAAAAAAGATAATAAGTAAAAAAAGCTTAGTAATAAAAAGCAAGGGATAGCTATAATAGTAGTAGTAAGTAAGATATAATATCTTACTTATAGGCGGCTTATAAAGCTAATAAGTAGTATAAAAAACTTAGTAAATGATTTAAAATAGCGTAAAAAGTTAGTAAGATAATAAAATAAGATAAAGCTTAAATAAAGCTAGTCTTTTATAATATATTCCGCTAAGGAAATTAATTATTTCTTAGTATAAAGACTTTTTACTACTTAATAAGTACTAAGGCATACGCTTTAAAGAAGTATTAAAAACCTTATTATAAGTTTTAGCTAAACGCGCTAATTGCCTTAATAAAAACAAAAACGTATAACTAAATAAGTAATAAGGATTTATAAGAAAGCCGCTTACTTACTATCTTAAGCTACCTAGCTACTATTAGCTAAATAAGCTAAAAAAAACTTTTAAAAAGATAAAGATAGCGTACTATTAATATAATATAAAGACGCTACTATAAAGCTATTACTTAGCGCCCCCTTTACTTTATTTCCGCTTTAAATTAATAAGGATATTAGCTTTTCTTTTTTACTTAAAGGAGTTATTATAAAATCTAAATAGCTATGCTTAAACTCCTTACTTTACTTTTAAAAAGCCTTATAGAACCCCGTAATAAGAACGCTTTAAGTATATACTATAAAGGCTTACTTAAGGAGATACGATAAATATTACTAGTCGGACCCCGCTAAGGTTTTTAAGATATAACTATAAAAGCTTAAGAGCTTATTTAACTATAGTTTATAATATTTCTAACTATAAAAAACACTATGAAAACTATTAAGCGGATTCCGTTAGTATTTTTAAAGGATACTTAAGGATTCTTATAAGATATCTTAATTATAGTTTAACTTATTTTTAACTATAAAAGCACCTTAAAAGATATAAAATAGACTTTACTATAATTATTAAGGGATATTTAAGGATATTTAAAGGATTTCCTTAACTATAGTTTATAGTATTTTTAACTAAGCTTATACTTAGTTTATTAAGCAATTTTATAAGGACATTTACGGTTTATTTACATACTAATAATAAATAAAAAGATAGTATAGTTAAAAATCCTTAAAATTAGCTTAAAAAACTAAGTATAAAATAGCTAGCTATACCTTAAAGAAAAGATAAGCTTTTTACTATTTTTAAACCTTTATATATATTTATATATAGTAATTAGTTTATTATATTAGCCTAATTAATAGTAATTAGTTTATAGTACTAAACTTAACTAATAGTAATTAGTTTATAGTACCGGCCTTAACTAGCGGTAATTAGTCCGCGCCCTATCCCTTTATCCTTATACTATAAAGCGTAGTACTATATACTTAGCATACTACTTACTATAGCGGGTAGATTAAATAGCTACCTTATAATAAGAAATAGTAGTATAACTACATACTATAGCTTTATTAAAGCTAACTTATTATAGTTAACTAAGCTATAATAAAAAGTCTTAAGTTTAAAACTTATTAATATATTAATAAGGATAGCTTAAGCTTATAGCTATTAAGAGCTACTAGTTAAAGAAAACGACTTATTAACCCCGCTTAAAAGTAGCGGGGTAAAGAGGGGGTAGTATTTTAAGCTAAGCTTTAAATTATACTACGCTTTATAGCATAAAGATTAAAGGATAAAGCGCAGACTAATTACTATTAATCAGGGCTAGTATTATAAACTAATTACTATTAGTTAAAACTAGTATTACAAAGCCGGTATAGCAGACTAATTACTATATATAAACATATATAAAGGTTTAAAAATAGTAAAAAGCTTATTTTTTTTTAAAGTATAACTAGCTACTTTATACTTAGTTTTTTAAGCTAATTTTTTAAAGATCTTTAACTATACTATCCTTTTATTTATAATTAATATATAAATAAACTTTAAATATTCTTATAAAATTACTTAATAAACTAAGTATAAGCTTAATTAAAAATACTATAAACTATAGTTAAGGAAATCCTTTAAATATCCTTAAATATCCTTTATAAATTATAATAAAGTCTATCTTATATCTTTTAATATACTTTTATAGTTTAAAATAAGTTAAACTATAATTAAGATATCCTATAAAAATCCTAGGCCTCTTTATCCTCGGTATCCTTACTTAATAGCTTTAAGAGCGGACCTATATTAAGGTTAAAAAAGGTAACTTTCTTCTTTAATATAATAGCGATAAAAATAATAAATATAACGACGGCGGAACGATAAGTACGTAAAGGGGGCAGGGCGGTAAGTATATAATAAGCTCGTAAGAAAGATAAGCGCGTCTCCGGCAAAAAAAAGAAAAGCGCGAGCGCACGCGCGCGGTATATAAAAGGCTTTATCTCCGGAGCTAAGCGCGAGATTAATAACTAAGCAGCGTAAATAAATAACGGTCCCGATTAAGAATATATACGCACGGCGGGGCGCCGAATTCCTATTAGCGGGGACTACTACGGGCCTACTCTTTAAGGTCGCGCCACCCGCGGGAAGGGCGCGGGTCGAAATCCCGCTTACCCCTCCCGCCCCTATATTAAGAGAGCGGATAAGGGGGATAAGAGAGGGTTTACTGCCTATACCTTAGGCCTAGAGCGCGGTGCTCCGGACCGTAGGCCGCTTAGGTTAAAGGCGGCCCCGGTCTTACTAGGCCGCGTTAAACTGCTTAGTAAGCGGGATATACTTGCGATAAAAAGCGCACTCCCTTTTTCCTTATATAAAGTTATAAGACCTTATGCGAGGCGGACTAAGCGCGAATAAAGGGAGGTTTTACCTTAAGTATTTTAGTTTTTCTCTTTTATTTATAAATATTAAATTTTTAAAAACCTAGATTAAGTCCTTAGTATAAACTTAATAATAATAATAATATCTTATAAAAATCCTTAAACATTCTTTAAAAATATTATTAAAATCCGCTTAATAGTTTTTATAGTATTTTTTATAGTTAAAAATATTAAAAACTATAGTTAAAGAAGCTTTTAAGCCTGTATAGTTATATCTTAAAACCTTTAATAAGGTTTAATTAGTAATATTTATTATATTTCCTTAAGCAAGCCTTTATAATATATAATTTAAGCGTTTTTATCGCGGGGTTTTATAAAGCTTTTTAAAAGTAAAGTAAGGAGTTTAAGTATAGCTATTTAGATTTTATAATAACTTCTTTAAGTAAAAAAGAAAAGTTAATATTCTTATTAGTTTAAAGTAAAAATAAAGTAAAGGGGGCGCTAAGTAATAGCTTTATAATAGCGTCTTTATACTATATTAATAATATGCTATCCTTCTTTTTTTAATAGTTTTTTTAGCTTATTTAAACGATAATAGCTAAGTAGCTTAAAGTAATAAATAAGTAGCTTTATTATAAATCCTTATTACTTATTTAAATATATATCTTTATCTTTATTAAGGCGATTAGCGTATTTAGCTAAAACTTATAATAAGGTCTTTGACTTTTTTTAAGGTATATATTTAAGCACTTATTAAATAATAAAGAGTCTTTACGCTAAGGAATATTTAATTTCCTTAATAAGATACGTTATAAAAAATGAGCTTTATTTAAGCCTTATTTTATATTATTATCTTACTTACTTTTTATACTGTTTTTAATCCTTTAATAAATTTCCTATACTACTTATAAGCTTTATAAGCCGCTTATAAGTAAGATATTATATTTTACTTATTATTATTATTATAGCTATCCCTTACTTTTTATCTCTAGGTGTTTTAACTTATTATCTTTTTTATATAGCGCTATTACTTACGCCTTTCCGCTAACTAATATATATTTAGCTACTAAAAAGGTATTAAGGTAAAGGTAAGCTATTTTATTAATATTAATAAGTATAGTTAGTATTAAGGTATTAAACGTTTATATTCCCGCTTAAAAGTAAGTAATAAGGTCTTTAATAACTTTAGTGCTTAACTCCTCGCTCTTAAGGTTTTAAACGTATTTAATAGTCTTAAAGAACTTTTTTATAAAAGGGGCCTTAAAGGTAAAAATATAATACGCGTAGTTAATATAGCTAATAAAGTAAATATTAAAGCCTAAGAATTTTATTACTTAAGTTAAAGTTAAGTCGCGTTTAAACTTTTTATAAGCTTATAAGTAAAACTTAGCATAGTTTATAGCTTAGTAGAAACTTTAAATTATTATAATCTTATTACTTAAGTATAAGTATATAAAGCTAAGCTTATAAAAGATTATATTAGTTACTATTATTAGCTCTTATAAGATTAAGTAGCGGAATATATTATAAAGCTAATTATTACTATCTTCTTTAATTAAGGAAGTATAGCGAATAGACTATAATAAAGCGCTTTTATACCTTTATATAGCTAAGCTAAGTATAGTAATAAAGGAAAAGAGTATTCGCTAAGCGGGATTAAATAAGTCTTTAAGACTTATAGTAGCTATAAGCTAAGAAAGAGATTTTATAGCGCGGGCTAGACCGCGTATAAAGCGAGATAAGGTTTTAGCTATAATAGCTTAAGACGCCGCTATAAACCTAGCTATAAACTAGTTAAGCTAAGCCTTAAATATATAGTTAAGAGTAACGCGGATATTGTTTTAATAATTTAGTTAAAGCGGGTTTCCGCTAGCTATAATAGCTATAATAAATCTTAAGACTATAGCAAGGTTAGCTAACTTAAAGACGTTAAGTATTAGCTAGTTATTTTATTAGTAAAGATTTCTAGCTATACCTGAAAAAATATATAGGCGGCGGGGGCTTTTTAATAGTAAGAGCTAAGTAAGAGGTATAGCTAAGTTATTATAAAACTAGCTATTTAAACTACGCTATAGTATAAAGTTAAGAGGTAAGTTATTTAAGTTAAGTATTTAAAGAGGGTAGTATAGGCCGTCTTTTATAGTACTGTAATTTAAGTTAAAACTATTAGCTTAAGCGCGGTTATAGAAAGTAGTATAAGTTTATATAAAAGCTTAAAATTAAAGGTTTTAACTTTTATTAAAAGACTTAAGGCTATAAAGAATAGCCGCCTTATTTTTATAAAGCCTAAGTGCTTACTTATATCTTTTATATTAAAGGTATAAGGGCTTATATAAGAGCAGGTTAAAAAAGTAGTTATAAATTAGCTAGTCGTAGCTAGAAAAGACGTTTAACGATTAAAGGACTTAAAATAAAAGTATAAGGATTATAAGCTTAAGGTAAAAAAGGTTATATATATAAAAGTAAGTAAGGTATCGCGAGCTAAAGCTAGTAATAAAAGGAAATATAGTTATAAAACGAAAAAAAGAGAGGAAAGAGGATAAGCGGCGGAGAGAATTTAAATAAGTATATTATAAAGCTAAAAAGGCCTTATTACTTAAAGTAAATAGCAGTATATTATTATTAAAATAACTAATTACTTTAAGTATAATAAGTTATAATTTCTTTTAACTTATAATAGCTTTTAAGTGTTATACTTAAGCTTAACCGCTTAATTCTTTTAGTTTAAGAGTTTTATATTAAGTTAAAAGGCCGCGTATTATACTTTTATTTAAACGACTTAAGTAGCTAACTCTTTTTATGCTTTTTTAAAGGCTTTTATAATCTTTAGTAAGAAGACCGCTTTTTTATTTACTTATAAGTTATAGCTACTTAGCTAGCCTTTTTAAGCTTTAAGAAATTCCTTTTTTAGCTTTTTACCGCTTTTCTTTATTATATAGCTTTATAAGACTTATTTTACTTTTTACTTATCTAAGTAAGGCGTCCCTTTATCTTAAACTAAGCTTAAGTATACCGCTAGCTTATTTACTAAGCGTAGTTATACTACTAAAATAACTAAATAGATATTAAAAGACCTTTTTATATTTAACTAGTATATAAGCTATTTTACTTTAGTAGTAACTTTAAATAGCTTAGTATATCTTTCTTAAAGCTTTATTAGTTTACTATTTATAATATAGTAACCCTTATTAAGCTATAGCTAAACTTAATCGCTAAGCTTAAATTTTAGTACGCGGTATTTCTTATTATATCTATTCTTTATAGTGGCTTAAGTATAAGTAATAGCTAACTTAGCTTCTTTTTATATAATCTTTTATTTTTATAAATATAAGTAGTTACTAAAAAACTAAAAGTTATTATCTATTCTTTTTTTATAATAAGCTTACTAAAAGCTATATAAATTATTAAGAAAAAGAAGCTATTAAGGCTAAACTAAAACGCGATTAGCGTATTAATTTAGTATAAGTTTAAGAAATTTATAGTAAAGAATTATAGCGCAATTTATTTAGTTTAGTTTCGCCTTTTTAATAAGCTATTAGTTTAAGGGTACTAAGTCGTAAATATAAAAAGCTTCGATTTAAAAGCTTACTATAAAGTCCGCTAAAATATAAAAGTAAACTTTATATCTTTATTAAAGATTATCCCCTTTAAAATCTTTTAATTAGTATAAAGTAGCTTAATATATAACGCTTATACTTAGTTTTTTATTATAAACGAATTATTACTTAAGATAAAAAGATATATCTTTAAGAATTTATTAGTTATAGTTAGTAAAGTATTAAAAAGGTTCTTTATAAGATCTTTTTATAAGGATTATTTTGCTTAAACTACTAAAAGCTTAATAATAAAGTTAATTGCTATTATATAGTATAAAACTAATAAGCTTTAAATTAAAATAAGGTACCTTAGCGTCTTACTTTAATTAGTTTAGTTATAGTAGTAAGTATTATAGCTATTTATAACCTTATCTATATATCTATTAAGTTATAAGATTAAGAAGCTCTTAAATAAATCTTATTATATATAGGTATAGCTAGTATAAAAATATTTAGCGTAAGCGTCTTTAACGATCTTTTTAATATAGGTTTTAAGGATATATAGTCTTTAATATTTATTATTCTTTATAAAGTTTAGTAACTTTTATAACCGGAAGAATAAAAGTTTAAAGATACTGTCTTTATCGCTAAGCTATATAATAATCTTTACTTATTATATACCCTTTATATATCCGTTAATTATTTTTTAGCGGAGCGGTAATTTAATTAATACTTTTACGTAAAGGAATACGCGGTTTATTATCTTGTCTTCTTAAATACGTTTTAATTTCCTTTCTTAGTTTTAGGATACCGGCTTATTGTCCTAGTATAGTAAATATAAAAAAGCGTTTAACACGAAATTTTTAACGCTTAAAATATAGTATCCCTTAAGCGGGAATTAGCTTAAGTATTAAGATATAAAGACTAAATTATTATTAGATTTTATACTAATAAAAAATAGGGAATTTTAGTATATTATTCTATAAGTACTTATATAGTCAGTAAAAATAACTACTTATAGCATTCTTATAAATAGTATTATAGTATATAACTAATAAACTATTTATATTAAACCGGCTACTTTAAGCTTTATAGGCTAGTATTAAGGCTCTCCGCTTTAAAAAAACATAGCTTAAGTAAATAATAAGCGAGACTTTAGTCTAGGCTAATAGCGCCTTTTTATCTTATTTTATACCTTCTTTTAAATAAAAAGCTATAGCCGCTACTTTATATTTTTCAAATATATCGATTTAGATAAATAGCTATTAAGCGGGGTTAAAGTAGTAAATTGTTTAAAGCTTAGTAAGTTTTTTAGTTAAATTTATTAAGGCCTTTTTTTTTCCCGAAGCAAGCTAAAAAGCGGCTTTTATAGTATATTAAGCCTATCTTTAGCTCCTTAAAGGGACTCTTTTTTCCTATTTTACTTAAAGTAGCTTTATTTTTTATCTTTATAAGACGTTAACTTCCTTAATAAAATATAAGACTATATAGTATAACTACTTAATAAGGCTAATTTATTTCTTAAGCTATTAAAGGTTCTTTATAAACGCGATATCCTTTAAGGCTTATACGCGTTTATCTATATTTATTAAGCTAATAGTATCTACTTTAAATTTAAAGAGCTATATAGATAAGTACGTTAGGAAAAACTTTAATCCGGATAAAGTAATATTATAGTCGTAAAAAGCGCGGAATACTACCTTTAAGTATTAAAGGTGGTTTTTTAACTATATTAAAGTAAATAATAATATCGTTAATATAAGCTACTATATATTCTTAGTATTTATAAAAGATATTATTAATAAACCTTTAAATATATACTAAGGAGTTCTTTAAGCTTATAAGTATTACTAATAATCTTTTTAGCTTATAATAGCTTATAACTATAAACTTCTTTTAGTAGTTTTAATAAACTAAGAACTAATAGAAAAATAATTATATATTTACTATATTAATAAACTTCTTTCTTTAAAGTCGTTTAATTATATTACTTTTAAAAGGCATTAAGTAAGTATTTAAAGTAATAATAGTATTAATCCTTTATAAGTTTACGACTACTTATTCTTTTTCGTTTCCATTTATTATTTTTTATACTATAAATACTAGCACTATAAATAAAGTTAGCCTATAAACTTATTTTAATCGTCTTTATTTAGTTAGCTAGCTAAATATTATATTTATTACATTCTTATCCTTATTGCTTTATAAGTATAATCTTAATACGACTTATTAATATTACTATTCTTTTATTAAGGGAATATATATATATTCGGATATATCTATATATACTACTCCTTTATTCTTTAAAAAGTAAGGAAACGATTAAAGGATATCTTAAACCTTTTATATATATTTTAAGTCCTTAGTATAGATCTAAATGCTCTTATTAGTAATAAGTTTAAGTAAGTCTTTAGCTTAGCCGATTTTAAGCTTATAGTTTACTATAAGATCTTTTTATAAGAAGTCCTTAATAAGGTTTATCTTATATAGATTTTTTAAAAAGACTTCCGCTAAAAGAGTAGTAGCGTTAACCTCTTTATATAGCTAAAACTACTTATTAAGGTCTATAATTATTCTTACTTTTTAACTTTAACGGAGTACTAATAGTTCCTTAAAATAGTTTATCGCTATAAAGCTTTTATAATCTTATATTATTATCTAAGTAAGCTTAAGGTCGTTAAGGAAAAATATTATATTACGCTTTAATAGCGGCGCTTAGACCTTATATAAGTAAAGTATAGCTAAAACTAGCTAAAATCATTATAATAACTAAGTAAATTACCTATTTATATATCGCTAATCTTAGCTAAACTATCTTAACTTTAGCTTTAATCCCTTTATAGGCCCTGTATAACAGAAACCCTATTCCGTTAGTAATCCTAAGTACTTAAAGTACTAATATCTAGTAAAGTAAATACTGCTAAATATAAAGGAGTAACTAGTAAAGTAAATACTGCTAGTTATAAGTTATAACTATTAAAGTAAATACTAGTAATTATAAGGAGAGACGATATAGCTTAATAGTTAAAGACGGCTAGTATTAGCTATAAGCGTTATAAGTTAAATACGCTTATATTCGGCTTAAGCTAGCTTTAGCTAATAACGGGATTAGTATCGGATAAATCGACTAATACCTTATATAATCGACTAATACCTTATGTAAAGCTAAGGTAAAAGGCCTCTTTATAAAAAAGAATAAAATCTTATAAAAGGTTTTAAGATAAGGATATTTAGTCTTATAGGCTAGTCGTAAGTAATAAAGCGTATATTACTAATAACTAGTAATAAAAAGATCGTAAGCTATTTTTATTAGCTTAAAAAGTAGTTTAGTAACCTTATAAGTTATATAAGGTATAAGTTATAGATTAGTATATAAAAGTATATAAAAGCATATAAAAGGAAAGCCTTTTAATAGCTTTAAAAAGGTATAAAAGGAGGTCTTTCTTTCTCTTTCTTTTAACTCTTTTTTTTTTTTTTTTTTTTTTCTTTAGCTAGTTTTAACACGAGAAATCCGCATAATAGAATACCCTTACTTTATTCGGTTTAGTAATTAGCACTAAGTCTTCTTCTTCCTTTCCGGCTAGTAAATTTAAATTAAATAAATTATACCTTACTACTTAGTATATAAGAAATACTAAGGGTTCCGCAATATAAAACTAGCTTACGAGAATCTTTACGAACTTTATAGCTCCGGTAAAGAATACTTAGTATTTATATACTTTATAAGTTCTTTAAGTTATTAAGTAAGAGAAAGGTATTTATTATAATTACGTCTATTTAATTATAATAAATAAAAGAAGAATATTTACTTTTATAATACTATAGCTAACTAGTTAGCCGTAAGCTAGTTTAAGGTATTTAAAGCTTTCTTATCTTTTAATAAGCTTTATAGATAGTAGTTTTATTTTAAAGATTAAGGCTCTTAAACCTTATACTAAAGAATTAGCTAAGCTATAAGAGTTTATTACCTCTCTTAAAGCTTATTTTTAGTTTTATCTTACTACGATAAATAAAGAAGTAGTAAAGGTTATGTTTATATCTAGTTGCTTATAAGGCCTAGTAGCAATATAGTTTAAACCAATTTTAAAGGACTATATAAATAATAGTCTTAAAGATAGGAATTCTAAGACAAAGAATATTTTTAAGAATTTCAATAACTTTAAAAAAGCTTTATAAAAAACGTTCGGAATTATAAATAAGCAATAATTAGTAAAGTATAAATTAAGAAGCCCTAAGTAAGTTACGTCTTTATCGGCTTATATAGCTTAATTCCGATAGAAAACCTTTAAGCTAAAATAAGAAGACGATGCCCTTATAGCGACTTTTTATAAAGGTCTTAAAAAAGAAGTTAAAGATAAAGTATACCCCTTAAATAGGCTTCAGACGCTATTAAACTAAATTAATTTAGCGGTTTTAAAAAGACGATAGGTAGTATAAACGCTAGTAGTAAAAGAAGCACCGTTTAACTCTTAGCGGGGTTATTAAGAAAAATACTAAAAAGCGATAGCGCGACTTAAGTAAGGTAATAGACTTAGATACCCTTAAAGCGAGCTTATTAAAGCCCGCTAAGAAAGGTATTCGATGCTTTAACTATATAAAGGAAGGCTATATTATAAGAGATTGTATTAAGAAGAGGAATTCTTTTAAGGGAAGGAATAAACCTATTTATAAGAATAATGCCTTTTTAGCTTATAATCCGCAATATAGTTTATTATTACCTTTAATTAAGGATACTAAAGAAATTAACGCTAAGCTTATTATACCGACCTTTAGTCTATTTAGGACTAGTTCGCTTATAAAGGGTCTTTATAAAGAAGAACTTAATAAAGAGATAAGGAGAAAAGCTAAAAGCTTAAACGATTAGTAAAGGAATGCTTTTAAGACTAAGGATAACTATAAGCATAGAACTTTCTTATAGACTATTTACGAAAATAATAAAAACGCTCCTTATTTTAATACGAACGTTATACCTTTAAATACGAAAGATAATAGTAGCTATAATCCTAAAGACCTTAAATTTAATAAAATAAATAAAGAGCCCTCTTTTAAAAAGGAAGATAGTAATAAGCCTTACGCTTCCTTTATAGAATATCTTAATATAGTTATTACTATTAAGGATAAGGCGTATAAGTAGTTATCTTAAACTAAATACTATAAAAATAACTGCCTTATATATCTTTCGAATAAGTAAGGAAGCGGATAGTTTCCTAAACTAAAGAAGACTTTTAATAAACCCGCTATAATAACTAAGGAACTTATTACTAATACTAAGGTTTTTATAAAAACCTTAAAGAGGATATCGAAGCCGATAAAGAGGAACTTATATAAGAAAATACTAATAACTATATTAAAATTAAATAACTTTTACTCTTTAAGTAGTATAACGAAACAACTATTAAAAACCTTTAAGATAGTAACTTAGCTTTAACGAATAAGATAATTAAGCTAAAGGAAGATTACGTATTTCTTTTTATATATATTACTAATCTAATTAAAGATAAAGATAATCTTAAGAAAAAGAACGACGAGCTAGCTAATAAGCTTAAAGAAGATATAAAATTCCTTAACCTAGCTATTAAAGATACGTTTAGGTAATATAGCGAGTATTTTAAGACTAATTATAATCTTCGCAATAAGAATTATAATTTTAATATGCTTTTAAAAGCAAAGAGATTCTTAAAAGATATGCTTAAAAACTAAATAAAAACATAGTAAAACGAGCATAATAACTTTAAACAATATAATAAGATAATTCGTATTAAAAGAGTTTTTATTAATAATAATATAATAGAAGATTATGCTATTATTAAGGATTTAGTTTTTAAAGCTATTAAGAAGCTTAATAACTTAAATAAACTAGTTCCGTAAAAAGAATTAAGATTTACTAAGAAGTTAGTAAACGAGGTAAAAGCCTAAGAAGCTTAAGAATAATAAGGCTATTTCTTAATAAAAAGAACTTACTTATATTAAATAATAATTCTTAAAGTATAAAAATAACTCTTTTATTAAAATTAAGAGGATATCGCTTAAACGTATTAGTAAATTGCGGTGCGATACGTAGCTATATTTCCCTTATAATAGTAAATCGTTTAAAATTACGTTATAAAAGAAAAGACGAGCCTTATATACTTCTTTTAGCAAAAGGATTACTTTTTAAGTATAATAATAATAAGATTATATTAAAGACTAATCCTCTTAAGTATATATTTAGGATTTATAACTTTAAAAATTCCTTCGACGTTTTAGCTATTAGCTATAATATTATATTAAGACTACCTGTTTTATAGAATTATAATCCTATAATAGATTAAGATAAAGGCCTTTTAAGGTTTAAAGATAATAATTTAAATATTTCTTTTAATAGTTTAATAAAGGACGACCCTGGAACGAAAGCCTTAAATAATTTTAATACGGCAATACTTAACAATAACTATATAAGAAATAGCAATAATAAGGATAATAAAGCTTCTTATATAAATATAAATATCGTATTAATAGATATTATAATAAAAAACGATAGGACGACTAGTACGACTAAAAATAAAGCAACTACGATTAGTATAATATAAGTAAAAATAATACCGAACCTTAATAAAGAAACTAAAAGCTTAAGAGATAATTATAAAGCAACTTATAATTTATTAAAAGAAAATCTATTAAATACCTTAAAGGATATTAAGTAGCAATACCTTAAGTAAAAAGATAAGATTAAGAAGAAACGGGATAAGAGAAAGATTAAGAATAGGATATATAAGAATAGCTCGTAGTGTTTAAAAGGTACTATTACCTTAAAACACCTTAAAGAGCGAATATAGTATATAAGACGTTTAAAAGGTACTATTAACTTAAAATACCTTAAGGATTATTATCTAAAAATACTTAGAAATATGCTAAAAAGATATTTTAATATATTTACGCCGCTACTTAAAGATAAGCTACCGCTATAAGGTAGTTAGGATTACGAAATTAAGTTAATAAAAGAAAGCTTTAAGCTTAGATTTTATAAGATATAAAACTTAAATAGGAAGTATTTAATGTTATTAAAAGAATAGATTAATAAAAACCTATAAAAAAGTTATATTAAAGAGTTTAAATTAAAATATAAAGCTCCTATATTATTTACTTTAAAGAATAGTAAAGATAAAGAAAAAACTTAACTTTATATCGATTTTAAAGAGATAAATAACGATACGATAAAGGACTAGACTTTAGTACCTTTTATAAGCGAAATAAGAAGTAGATTAGATAATACATAGTAGTATACTAAGGTTAACCTTAAATCTACTTATAGCTAAATACGTATTAAAGAAGGAGATAAATTTAAAATAGCCTTTAAAACGCGATACGGACTTTATGAATTTTTAGTTATACTTTTAAGATTAACTAATATACCGGCAA
Source organism: Ophiocordyceps robertsii (assembly GCA_027405785.1). Lineage (NCBI taxonomy): Eukaryota > Fungi > Ascomycota > Sordariomycetes > Hypocreales > Ophiocordycipitaceae > Ophiocordyceps > Ophiocordyceps robertsii. Next base: position 63,580 of record JAPEBW010000034.1, on the reverse strand, counting down.
CCTTTTAAAAGATAATTAATAGTATACTAAATCCTTATTTAAACAGATTCTATACGGCTTATCTAGATAATATTATTATATACTTTAATACGCTAAAGCAATACTATAAAGAAGTCGATATAGTGCTAAAAGCGTTAAGAAAAGCTAGCTTATATATTTTACTAAAGAAATATAGCTTTTATATATAAAAAGTAAAATTCTTAAGGCATATAATTACTTCTTTTTATATAAGGATAGACCCTTAAAAGATTTCTATAATTAAAGATTAGCTAATTCCTACGAATATTAAGGAAATCTAAAGCTTTATAGGATATATAAATTATTATAAAAGGTTTATATTAGACTTTTTTAAGATAATTATACTAATATTATCGGTATTAAAGAAAGCAAAAACGGACACTTTTAAGTAGAAATTAAAAGCAGACGAAGCTTTTAGAAAGATTAAAGGATTACTTATTAAAGAACCTATATTAAATACCTATAATATAAAGAAGCTGTTAAAGTTAGAAATAGATACTTTTAATTTTGCATTAAGCGCGTTATTAAGCTAGTGCGATAAATATAATATTTTTGAACTTATAGCGTTTTATTTAAAGAAGCTAGTAAGTATAGAAATTTATTACTTAATTTATTATAAGAGATTCTTAGCTATTATATATACTTTTAAAGAATTTCGGCATTATATTTTAAGGAATAAATATAAACTTAAAGTTTATACGAATTATAAGAATATTAGTTATTTTACTATAACGTAGTAGTTAAATGCTAGGTAAATAAGATAAGCTAAATTCCTTTCGGAATTTAATTATAAAATAATTTATAAGAAAGGTTTTAAGAATAACTAAGCTAATGCAATTAGCTAACACCCGGACCTTAATAACGAAAAAGAGCCTTATAAAGAGACCTTATTATTTCTAAATAGTAATAGTAATTTAAAGTTAAAGACGTTATATATACTTTTTAACGTATAAGGAGATCTTACTACTTTTAAATTACTTAAGAATTCTTATAAGAACCTAAATAAGGAAAGATATAAGAATCTTAAGTAAGAGGAAGAAATAGCGTTTTATAAGAATAAGCTATTCCTTACCTTAAAGACTAAGAAAAAAGTTATAACGGATTTTTATTCGCACTCTTTATATAAATCTTAAGGTATTATGAAAATATATAATAGGATTAAAAACTATTATAATACTTATAACCTCCGTAAGAAAATCTAAGGAGTTATTAAGTTATGCGAAGTATATAATAAAAGCAAGGCTATATAATATAAGCTTTACAGCAACTTAATTCCTTTAAAAGTTCTTTTAAGACCTTAAGACTTTATAGCCTTAAACTTTATTATAAAACTACTAAAGTCTATAGATCTTACGATTAATATAAAACACGATTATATTTTAGTTATAGTTAATCGTCTTAAAAAGTATAGCTATTTTATTTTAATATATAAAGCTATAAACGTAGAAAAGTTATCTTATACTTTTATAAGATATATTATAGCTAATCGAGGACTTCTAAGTTCGATTATTTCGGATAGGGATTAGAAATTATAAGAGAGTGATTTTACTACTTTAATAAATTAGCTATTTAATCCTTACCTAAGTAGCTAAGTATAGGGGGGTGTATAAATTATATAAAAACTCGCATTAAATAGCCTAGCTTCGGCCCGTTATTTTCTAAGTCCTTACGTTTTTATACAATGTCTATAACGTTATATACGGAACTAAGGAGGTTAAGGTAGCTAGATAAAACAAGGATCCGCTTAGACTTAAACCAACCTTAACTAACTTTAAACACGAATTGCCGCATAAGGAAGGGACATATAGCCACGGGGTAAAATACTTTAAAATCAATATTTTTCGGGCTTTAAGACCGCCTAAAGGCCGGTCCGGATATGTCACTCCGTTCCCTTACATTTATCTATAAAAGGCGAATCTCCTGCTACTAAATAGCTAGAGATTCTACAAGCACTTACGCACTTAATTTTTTAATAATCAATTCTAGCTAAATTCTGCCTTACACAACATCGACTTCTCTATCACGTGCTACCACGTGATTTCCTAATTTCCCTATAATTTCGCTGCTGCTCCAACGTTTAATAGAAATTTATTTCGAATTTTTAGTAAGGTTTAATACAAGCCTTAAGTATAAAGCATAAATTATCTACTGCTTTTTACCTTATTATAAACGGAATAATAAAACGATTAAATTAAACGCTTAAGCAATACTTTAAAAGCTATATAAATTATTAGTAGGATAATTAGCTTTCTAAATTGCTTATAGTATAGTTCGTATATAATACCTTTTATTATATAAGAATTAAATTATATTGCTAAGAAGATATTATATTATTATAATAAGAGATACTCTTTAAAACCTTTTTTATTTAAAAGCGATAAAGTATATTTTTTCACAAGGAATCTTAAGATTAATAAACTTAATAAGTCTTTAGATTATAAAAAGATAGGACTTTTTAAAGTTATAGAGAAAATAAGAAAGGTTAATTATAAGTTAGAACTTCTAACTAGTTTACTTATTTACCTTATTTTTTATATATCTTTACTAAAGCCGACTTTATAAAAAGCTAAGGTAGCTAAAAAGTTAGACTTAAAAAAGGTCGAAAAGAGTAAATGTATAGTAAAAGCTATACTTACTAAGAAGATAGAAAATTAAAAATACTTTTATTTAGTAAAGTAAAAGGACTATCTTAGTTTAGATAATATATAAGAACTTATAAAGCACTTAAGAAATGCTTTAAGAAAAGTTAAGGATTTTAATCGATAAAACCCTTAAGAAGAAGTATTAGCTTCTTTAAGCTAGGATTTCTTTACTATCTTAGATAGTAAAAGTAAAAGGAAATCTAAATAAGATTTTTTTTAAAAAAGATCTAAAGAGATAAAAGATTAGGATTTTCTTTAAAGAATTCTTAAGGTTACTCTCTTTAAAGTAGGAATTCTTTAAATATTTTAGGTAGTTTTTTAAAGGTTAAGAGTAACCTATAAGAAAAGAACGTTTATCTTTCTAAGTTTAAAAAGACCTTAAAGAGGGGAAGATATAACGGAAACCTTATTTCGTTAGTAATCCTAAGTACTAAAAGTACTAATATTTAGTAAAGTAGATACTACTAAATATAAAAAAGTAACTAATAAAGTAAATACCGCTAATTATAAGTTATAACTATTAAAGTGTGTTTTTTATAGTTAAAACGTTATAAACTATAGTTAAATAAGGTTTTAAGCTTTTATAGTTATATCTTAAAAACTTTAGCGGGGTCCGATTAGTAATATTTATTATATCTCTTTAAGTAAGCCTTTATAGTATGTGCTTTAAGCATTCTTATTATAAGGTTTTAAAAGGCTCCTTAAGAGTAAAGTAAGGAGTTTAAGCGTAGCTGTTAAGATTTTATAATAGATTAAGCCTAAGCTACACTTATATAACTAACTTTTAATAGTCGTAGTAAATTAACTAGCTAGTAGCTTAGTTAATTAATCTTTTTTTACTATACCCTTAATATACTACTTATTATAGTAAGTAGATTAAATAGCTGCCTTATAGTAATAAATAGTAATATAATTATATATTATAGCTTTATTAAGGCCGACTTATTATAAACCCCTTTTATAATTTTTTAATAAACTAAACTTTTTATAAGATTAAGACTTTATTACTTTTTTAAAAGACTAAACTAATAATTTTATTACTATTTAGTAGCTTAAATAGGTCTTTATCCTTTAAATAAAGCGCTATTAGTAAAGCAATATTTTTTTATTCATAGCTATAAGAGCTATTAAACTAACGATTTTATATATAAGTGCTTTTAAAATAGTATATACCTCCTTTTTTAATTATTATATACTTTATATATTCTTTAATTACTTAATATCGTAATTTTCTCGCTAATTAAGGCTGCTTACTAACGTTTACCTTAAAAAATCGTATCTTTTAATAATATAGCGCTAATTAGTATAGCTACTTTTCTTTAAGCTTATTACTTAGCTTAGTAAGCCGGCTTAACTAAAGAAAGCATTAAAAGAGGTTAGTATAAGTTTAATCTATAGCTAGTAAATATAGTAAAGTAATTATTAAGCCGCTTTATTTTATTAAAGCTATTAACGCTATTAATCCTATTAAAAAAAAGATAGTTTTTTACCTACTTATAATACCCTGAAAATGCTTAAACGATTATAGAAAGTTCGTTGCTTTATTATAAAGCTAAAAAAGCACGGTTAAATTAACTATATAATCTAGCTACTTTTTAGTAAAGTTAGCTATAGTCTTAATTAATAAAATTAGCAGATTATAGCTACTTAGCTTTAAGTATAATAGCTTAAGTATTAATTGCATAATATATAGCCTTAAAAATCGAAAAAGATTATATAAGTCCTTAATAGTTAGTTTGTATAAATTAATTAAGTTATTAAAATAAAGCAGCGGCTTAAATATATCCTTAAGCTAGCTGCTATTACTATAGTTAATTAAGATATAGATTTTAAAGGTTTTTATTATAACTAGTAGCTAGAATAGCTAAAAATACTATAATTAACTACAATAATATTAAAATGCGGCTTTAATTGCTATTAAAAAGTGCTTGCTTTAATAATATAAAGGGTATTAAAAGTAAAAGGTGCTAAAAGTTAAGTAAGCTAACTTACCCGTACTTTTTTAATACCCGCGCGCCCGCTTACGCTTACTTATATACGTACTCGCCCTTACCCGCCCTTACTTACCTATATATATATATTATACCTTTAAAGCTCTTACTAAAGACCCTTGCTTATATATACGCCCGCCTATATATACGCTTATATATATATAAGACCCTCGCTTATATTGTCTTTAAAGCTTTTTAGCGCCGTAATAAACCCTCTTTTCTTATTTTTTAATGCCCCCGCGCCGCCTTAAGGCGACTTAAATAAAGGCCTTAAAGGCCCTTAAGCCCCTTAAGCTATTAAAGCTATAATCTTACCTTTTCCGCTTTCCTTAAGCTTCGAAACCTATAATAAGATATATAGCTTTATATAAGGCTTTTTTTATAAGAATAAAGCTATTATTATTAAGCGGTTAAGCTCTTAAAAGTAGGATATTAATAAAATCACTTTTATAACCTAAGTTATATTTATTTAAAATTATAAGCTATAACAAGCTTTAATAAGTATAAGGCTTTATAAGCTTTTTACTTAAAAGCTTAACTACTTTTTCCGCCTTTTTATAATCGCTTTACGTAATAACACCGCCGCCGCTATCGCCGCTAATAATAAAGCCGCTGCTAATAAAGCCGCTGCTAATAAAGCTACTAAGGTATAAAAGTAGGATTTTAATATTATAAAGAATTACTATAACTATAAGCCTTTACTTAATTCTTTAATATAGAATATTTATTACCGGCGAACTACTATATAGTAAGACTTTAAGCGGAACCTCCTAAAATATAAAGCTTTACTAGTTTAAAAAGTATTAAGTATCCTTTATAATACTAAGCTTTTTATAGCTTTTTTCTAGCTTTATAATATTTGTAATAATTGCTAAAAGCTTTATTTTAAAGCTTTTAAAAGTAAAATAGTAATATAAGCCTTTTTAAGTATCTTTTAATAAGCAACCTTCCTTATTATATTAAATTTAACTTATATTAAAAAAATAAAATTTAAGGCGTATTATAAACCTACTTATAGTGCTAAAAGATATAAAAACGCTTCTTTAAGGTTCTAAGCTTAAATAATATATATAAAACTAACTGCTTTAAGCTTTTCCTTTTTTAAGTTATTAAAGTTATTAACTAAAAGTCTTTAGCTAACTTCGCTTTTAGCCTTATTAATATAAAGGAATAAAAAGGATATTAATAGCTATATAAGTCTTCTTAACGCTTTTTATATATAACTAAAAGCACTAAAGCCTTTTATAGTTATTATAAATAAAAAAGCCGCCTTTAAAAACGCTTTTCTTTATATTTTCCCTTTTATATAATAATAACTTTATATACATTATATTTATAGTAATATTAAGGCCTAATTCTATATATACTAAAAGGACTTAGTAAATCTTAATAATCTTAAAAAGAATACTAATAAAAAAGTCCTTTTTAAGGTTAAAGCTATTTTTACTTATAAAGCTATTAAATAAAGAGCTACTACTACCGCTACTATATTTAGTTTAAACGATAAAGAAATCGAATCTAGCTATAAAATAATACTACTAGCTTAAAAGCGTGTTATTTACTTAAAATCAAAAGCGGATTTTTATAAAGTATAGCAATAGCTTAATTAGTAATTTAGTTAATACTAAGGCTATATTATAACTTATATCTTAAACGAATATATACTATAGTAAAAGTAATAAGCAGGCTACTTTATTAGCGATTATTATTACTTTAAGTAGCAGGTTAATAGCTTAGTTAAAACCGCTTATAAAGATATAAAGTCTTATTTACTTATAAACACCTTTAACCTCTTATATCTTTATAATACCCTCGTTTAAATAATTAAAAATAAAGAGATATCTTATAAATAAATAGCTACTAAATAAAAGATTTAATAAAAACAGTAGTTCTTTAAGTAGTTATAATAGCTTAAAGACCTTAATATAAAAGTTACTTATTAAGCTATAAATCCTTTTACTATATAATATTAACTTATTATTACCACAATACTTTTATTTCCTTAAAAGCCTTAGCTACTATAGCTTTATAATAAGCACTTTATATTATAGCTTAGCTTACTATATATATATATATAATCTTTTAACGCCTTTAAGCTAAGCTAACGCTTAAAAAATATAATACTTTAATATAATAATAGCTTAAAAAGCTATTAATTAAGACCCCCCCCTCTTTTTTCCTATATATTTTACTATTAATAATAACTCTTAAAACCTTAAGGAGTTATAACTTTAAATCCGCGATCTTAATATTATTATAGTTATACGCGGCTAGCTTTATAATACTAAGCTACTTATTCTTAACTTTTTTAAATATTAAGATATATTAATAAAGGTATTATAGCTAGCTATATTACTATAAAAGGTACTTAATTTAAGTTAAGCTAGCTTAAAGTAGCTTAATATCAGCGTTTAATAATTACTTTCTTATAGCGAGATTAATAAACTTAGCTATAGCTTAAAGTCTCTCGTAGTATTATAAGAGAAATTATCGGCTTAAAGCAATATAAAGGGAAAGAGATTAAGAGTAGGACGCGGTAAGAGCAATAAGAACAGTAAGGGCGCTTATAGCACTAGCGGCGGCGATATAGCTATATCGCTACCGCCGGTATAGCGTTAAGGGCATTAAGGGCGAGAGAGGCACCTATACCTACTTACTAGCGGCGGCGATATAGCAGCATTAAGGGAATTAGGCGGCGTTAAGGGAATTAAGCGGCGTTAAGAGAATTAAGGGCGCGCCTATAACCTCGCCCGCGGTACCGGCAGAGGGCCCGGATTAATTAACGGGCCGCGTTATGCGCGTATCTCGCGAGAGCTTTTAAGATACGTTTTTTAAGCGAATTAAGCTATAGCTAAGAGCGCTGCGTGTATAGGCTGCGTGTGTAGGCATAGGCTGGCGCGGGCGGGCGCGCAAGCATTTAGAAGGTATAGGTACTTACTATACGCGGGCGGTATAAATAGGCGGGGCGGGCTAGCGTTAGTACGTATCTTTAAAATAAGGCGTAAGTATAAATAGAGATATATATAAGTATAAATAGTAATACTCTTAAATAAACTATAATATAGCATAATATAACGTAAAGGCGGCCGTTGCCTTAATAATAAAAATAACATACGCTTCGTTATATAATTCTTAAATGTCTTCTCTTTACCCTTAAACTAAGCTTTATTTTTATATAATAACGCCTATATTAACTAGCATATTAGTTTAGATAATTAGCATATAAAAAAAGTAGGTAGTATAGCTAGTTAAGGCGTAGCGCTAATACTATATATTTATATATATATATCCTCTACGCCTATATAGTAAACTCTTTAACGCAATAAAAAGTAAAGTTATCGCAATATACGTAAAAAGGTTAATTGCGCGCCTTAGCGGCGTTATATATATCTATTTTTAAAAGAGGCCCTTTATATATAAATTCTACTAAGCGTCTTCTTCGTCTTAAATAGCCGCTTTTACCTTATCTTACTAAGTAGCTATACGCTCTTACTCGGCCGGCTTAAACGACTTATGCTCTATATTTTATAATAGCTCTTACGAGAGCCTTTATAAGAGCATCGCGATAACGCTTTCGTCTTTTATAAGGTCGATCGGCTAGTATTATTACCTACTAAGCTCGTTAGCTTAAGCAGCCTTAGCGGGCTCGTTAGTAGGCTCGTTAGCGGGCGCGTCGTTAAAGTTAGAAAAGGGCGTGTATATAGCTCGTTAGTATACTCGTAGCATCGCTATACCGGGCTTGTAGAGATCGCTATGCTATTAAAGGTATTATAAGCCTTATATAGAGGCTATCTCGCCTATAGCGTTAGTATTAAGTGCCGGCGCCGCTATTAACGGCGGCGCTACTACTATTATTAATAGCAGCGGCCTTATAGCTTCGGCACGTTTAAGGCTTTTAATAATATTATATGCTAACGGCTCGCGCCTTATACTGCGGGTAGTCTTTTTAAGGTTAAGGGCACCTTTTAAACTCCTTTTACTACGTATAATAAGCGGCTTATAAGGGGCTTTAAGGCTTATAATACCTCGTAGTTACTATATATATTAAAAGGGGTTAAAGTCGTTAAGCTAAAGCAATACCTTTTTATTAAGCCGTTTAAAGAGAAGATACCGGTATAGTAGGCCTATACTAATAGTAAGGGTATAAAGGTAACTTTACTATATAAAGTGGTTATTTAAAGGCTATATAAGCTTCTTAGTATATAGGTTCGTTTAAATTATATAGTATTAATTAGCTATAAGCTTAAGCGCTTAAGAGGAGACTTTCTTATAAATTAATAAGTATAGGTCCTTAAGAGTAAAGTTCGTGATTTTATATATATCGTAGCGACGAATAGCCTTAATTTTAAAGGCTTAATATACTTAAAAGGCACTAAATTTCTTAAATATAGTAATAAGGTCCTTTATTAACGATTAAAGGAACCGCTTTATCGTAGAATATAAGCTCTTAATAACTAAGGTTATTATATGCCCGAAGTACTAGCTTTAATTAATAAAGTAAGTAACGATCTTCTCTTTTTAAGGCTTTAGCTAAGTCTATAGAGTATAACATATAGTAATAAGCGGGTAGCCTGCTATTATATATACTTAAAGGCGTTAATTAAAGCTATTTATAGTATTTAAGCTAATAAGACCTTTTTAATCTTAAGATATAAAGCTTAAAGCCTACTTAATCTATCTTTTAGCGTTTTTAGTAGCCTTAAGGAAGTAAGCCTTATACTTAGTAAGTATATTCTTACTAACGTGCTAGCGGTAAAGCAATTAAGTCGTATTTTTAAGCTCTTTAAAGCTTATAAGGGCGTTAATAAGGGCTAAATCGCGGTTTATAATAATAACCTATAGTAGTTAAATTCCCGCCTTAGTAGCTAATATAAGCAAGGCTATAATAGCTTAACGATAATTAGCCTTAGCCTCGCCGGATAAAAAGACTAAAGCTATTAAGAAGGTCTTTCTTATATACGTTATACTATATATATTAAGAAGCGGTATATTAAAGCGGTTAGTCTTATATATATAGTTAAGCTACTAAATATTGTAAAACTAAAAGAGTAGCTTAATGCTACTTTTTAAGGCGATAAAAAGCGAGGAAAGTTAGCCGGCCTTATCGTGCTTATCTTAAACGAAGAAGTCGGATTAATCGAGCTAGTTATAGAGGAATTAAAGCGGTATACGCCTTATAAGCTTAGTATTACGATATCGGGCTAAGGTATTATAAACTTACTAAAGTATAATACTTATAAGTTTAAGGTCTTTAAAAGAGCGTGCCTTTAGTTATACTATAATAATACCTAGCTATAGGCTATTATTTTATGCTTTAATAATATTAAAGGAGTATTTCGTAATAACCTCCCCCTTATACTTCGCGTAGGCTATTACCTTAATAAAGGAGTAGTTATAAGAGCTTAAGTCCTTAGTATAAGAAACTAACTAACGCCCTTATAACTAGTTAAGCTTTAAGACTAGCCGGAAAGGGCATTAAGTTATCTATATGCTCGTCTTATAACCGCTTAGCGATAGCTTTATTGCCGCAATTAATATACTTACGCCCCTTTAAGCAGCGTAGGTAGGCGTAAGAAGGGGCGGCTGCGTTTAGCCTCTTTATCGCTATAATAAGAGCGAAGCCCTAGCTACGAGCAATAGCGTTATAGGCAGCCTATGCCTCTTAAAAGGAAGGGAAGGTCTAAGAAAGTAAAGACTTTATTGTAGTGGCAGCAAGAGGCAGAAATCGCAGTAGGAATAGCTTCACTTTATAATATAATATATGCGTTAAAGAGTCTACTACGTAGGCGCGGGGGATGTGCGCATATAAATATGCGGTATCGGCGCTGCGCCTTGACTAGCCACACTACCCACTTTTTTTGTATGCTAATTATCCAAACCTGTATGCTGGTTAACATAGGCGCACAATAAAGCCAGTGTCACGCCCCAATGGCGTCCAACAACCGCATCTCGAGCTGGGTTTCCGCCTTGCCCGTACCTGCTTGCACCCTGATCTCCTCCGGCGGCGACCAAAACTCTCTCAAGCGGAAACGCTCGGCTTCGCCCGCGCCCGCGCCCGCACCTGAGCATCGCCTCCCCTCTCCCCCAACAAGCGTCCAACCCCCGAAATTGGCCGACGCCCACACTCTTAGCATGGCTGATGAGGGCAATGAGGAGCCGGCCGATGCTGATCAAGACGGAACTCCCCGAGTCGCCAAGCGATTCCGCTTAGACACTGGCGACCTCGATGCCGAGGCGACCCCCACAACTTTCGTGCCAGCATCACCTCGGCCAATAATCCAGCCCCTCGAGCCGATAGTGCTTTGATGTCAGGCTCTAATGCTGGTAGCACGGCCTCATCTTCACTGGCCAGCTACCAAAGCGGCACGGTCCTCTCATTTCGGTCCTCGCCGTCGAAGGGCCAGAAACGTTCGCGACAGTCGAGCCCGCGCAAGCAAGCTGTGCTCTTGGCCATGGAAAGTGCGGTCCAGCCCATGAGCTTGGGCGGTCTGGTCGACCCTCCGGAAGCACTTGATGCCCTCTTAAGCCGCATTGACGACTTCGCGAGCGGAGTCGCCATCATCTCACATACGGTTGAGGTTTGGCGTTTTCTACACGTCCTTCTCTCGAGCCCGCCAGACTGACGCGGGTTTCAGGAGTCCGCTCGGTGGGAAGCCAAAACCAATCGTCGCCAGTTCAAATGGGTAAAAAAGATCAATCTTTCGCACCGCCCTTGGACGTGGCATCCCCACATCACGTCCTTTTCAGTCGCAATGGACTTGGCCCCACGCCATCCGTCTCCAAGGTAAAGTTCATTTGGTCCAACGCCGACGACTGCTACCAGTTCCAACACTTTGAGAGTCAATGGAACTGCGTCGTCCATAGTCGTATTATGCGCGCCGCCTTCAAACACTCTCGCAGTCTGGGTTACTGCGGCGTGTAAAGCCTTCCTGCTTCCCCCCGCGGCTGCTCCCTTTTCGGTCTCGAGATCCTGCAAATAGAGCCCATAGTAACAACACAGAGCAGCACTGGCGTGCAGATTCATTCCGACTATATACGAAACGGCAGAGTGTCGCACCATAACAAGAAGGTCGATTTCTGTGTCTTTATATGCCTGGAGTCGCCCGAGCTTACAGACGTGGCGTTGACGTCGCCCTTCCAACCCGTCAACCAAACCGATTATCCCGCGTTGCTCCGCCGCCCAATCGCCATCTCCATCTAGACTAAGACTCCAGGGGACAAATGGGCCGAGGGCGTCAACCAGATGAGCGCCTGGCTTGTTGCGCAGTGGGATGCCCTCGATGACATGGTTGTCCGGGTCCAGACCGGCGGCGCCGGGTCTGCTGCTGCCGATGCTTCTTGCCCGGACAACGGCGCATCGAGGCCCTCGGCAGCGGCCGCCTCGGGGTTGACCTTCCTTCCCGGCATCATCGTGCAGGGCTACGATTGGTACCTCATCGCAGTGACCCGAGCGGTGAGCGGGCACACGCAGCGTTGGGAGAAAGCCTTCATTGGCTCAACGCAGTGGATCGAGGGAATCTACAAAATTGTCGTCATTTTGCAGCTGCTTGGGCGCCGGGCTGAAGGCGAGTATTGGCCCTAGCTCCAGCGCACAGTTCTTGGCCAGACCTGAGGGAGTACGCACATCTCAAACGATGACACTTGCACCACGGACCATGTTCGCCCCTTTGGCCACCCTTCTGCGAATAGTTTGGCTGCCTTTATGTCGACGTCGTTCCTATCACGGGAGGCATCGTCTTATGTCCGTGGTGGCGGGTGGACTTTACTCATCCACCCTAGACGAAACAAGCATCATTGACTCAGGGGTAGCGCTGGTCAGGAGGCTAGGGATCGGGAGTACGGATACACGGCATTGGGCGGAGTCGTCTGCTCGCAAGTACGCATGGTCGGGTCCATAACCTTACCGCGATTAAAGACCACGTCGGGATAAAATGCTAACCTCCCACATACAGGCCTTCAATCGAGGCACGATGCGCTGGCCCGGCCGTTACAGCCGGATCCACATAGGCAACGTGGGCGTCGTCGAGCTAAGAGCCGGAAACGCGGCAGTTGAAGCCGCCATTACGGCGAGGCTGTCTCACTTGGCTCGCCCTGGAGTCGTGGCTCGCCTCATTCTACTGACTCGAGCCTTCTTTACTTCCAACTCGCCCTACGAGAATGCGGGTGATAATGTGTGGCTTTGGCCCTTGATGCCGATCGTGGCTCTACCAGAGGAGGCTCCGTCCTAGTCTCGATGCCGAATTACAGCCGCCTGCCAGACGTGCCGTGTTGCCTCCGTACTAAAAACGGCTTCAGCATGCTCCAGGCTCGCGGGGTTCCGACTCACTTCAAACATTCGTGATTCCATCAACAACACCATGTGCGCCTGTTTCACGGCCACTCCTCTGTATTCAAGCACGGGTTTCAAGACCACGTCTAGAGCAGGCGAGTACGCGGCCTCGTTGCCGCAACCGCTTGACATGCGCTCTTTACCCATCGTCGAGGCTGAACAAGAGCAGCACCCAGGCGGTATAAATGGCAGCCCGACTTCCCTCGGAGCCAGATTTCTAGACAGCAACAGTTCCTCAGACTCCATCATCAAATAACATCTCAATCAATCTCATCAACACCGCCCGTTCCCAGTCATCACTATGAAGGCCACCATCATCGCCTATCTCCTCACTTGCCTCGCCGGCGCCGCACAGGCAGCGCCGGCCGGCGATGAGGTCTTGCAATCAGACAAGCGCCAAGTCTCCGAGGCTGGCTACCCGCTTGCCGCCAGACGTGTCAACGACGGCGCTGTCACCCTTGAAGCTCGTGATCAGGCTACTGTTGAGGCCCGGGACCCGAAGAAGAAGGCAAAGAAGGCAGCCAACGCCGCCAAGGCAGATGGTGCAGAGGGCGCCAAGCGCGACTTGTCTGGCCAGGCTGCTGAGGGTACGCTTGAGACCAGGGATCCGAAGAAGAAGGCAAAGAAGGCAGCCAACGCCGCCAAGGCAGATGGTGCAGAGGGCGCCAAGCGCGACTTGTCTGGCCAGGCTGCTGAGAGCACGCTCGAGACCAGGGACCCGAAGAAGAAGGCAAAGAAGGCAGCCGCCTAGGACAACCCGACCTGAGAGACGACGAGGCTGGGAGACACCATGTATATATAGTTGAGCATGATGTATATTCGATGAAGAGCTGGAACTCTGCGTGGTCTTGTTTTTTTGCGCTCGAAACCTTTTGTTAAGGGGACGCTCTGTTGACGGGTCCTCCATGTATACTATTGACGCAGGTTGAGGTGTCCCTCTTCTCCTTGTCCGCACAATCCGTCTCCCAAACTCTTTCAAGCCCCTCGGGACTGAAGCTTTGACCTGAACGCTTCTCCTCATTGTACATCGAGGGTCCGTTGCGTTGACTGGTTGGGTTGGCCGAATGTCCGACCCCATACGAGTGAGGAGGCATCGCATCGCGCCCGGGAGTCGCAACAACTCTATGGCTGGCTCAGAGGCCAATCTGACGCGTCTGCTGTTCCCCGCCGAGACTGCTTGTTGGCGCGGTTTGTCAGTGCAATGCGCGAATGCTGTACTGGCTGATTTCTCACCGGAGGATCTCAAACTCGTCCTGCTCGCCTAAGTACTTGATGCCGCGCCGATAGGGCTTTAGCAACTTGCTGGTCTTTGGCGTGTGTTCTCGGACGCCCCTTGCAATTAGCCTTTTCATGGAGCCTGACTCATGGTGAGAAGGGTCGAAGACGAGAAGGAAAACTTGATTATCCTGCTGTCGCTCAATACCGATGACCGTGACCGAATGCCCTGGATTTACTCCTCTGAGCATGACCCTGGACTGATTGATGTACGGGCCGCGCAGCTCACCTTGGTGCTGCAAAAAGACTGGAGGGAGCTTGGTTGATCGGACCTTTGCGCTGTCGGCTCCCTCCCACCCTCGGTTGAAGTAGTCTTCCAAAGTCTCCAGCAGTACTTGCGTTACCTTGACGCCACTAATTTGTCGAAACGCCTGGACGGCGCATCTAGTGATGCCTCGATTCAGCAAGCGGCTTGCTGCGGTCGGCAGAGTCGCAGACCTACGGGATGTCGAGGCTGTTGAACAAAGCCTGAGCCTGGAAATGACGGTGCCCATTCAGCAACGTCATGCAGCATGGGAGTGCTCGCCATGGCTGGCTACCACGATGTGGAGGTGAAGATAGAGCCCGGTGCATACCTCGGGCGTCCCAATAAACTTGCGTGTCAGTTTGATGCCCCCGGTCTCGAGTCGACCCCTGGGATTATAGCCCTTGTCCCAGGCTTGCTCGATGAGGTCTTGAATCTCGAGGACGGTCGGCAAGCGGTTGCCGAAGTGCTCCGACCCAGGAGAGCGAGTTGCAATCAAGTATGAAACGAGAGTTTGTACATTTCTGTAGCCACAAAAGCCCCCTATCAGATGGAGGATGAGCTGGCGTCGATGAAGGCCGTCGTTTAGGCTCACGGTAGCCGGCTTGGATACATGTACGCACCTTCATGCGACAGCTTTGAGACATGGCGCACACAAGGGTGGCAAAGATGGGCAATCTTGGTCGACGGCGATTGCTGAAGAAGCTGTTCGAGGACAGGAAGAAGTCCTGCATTTCAGACTGTCAGCAAGGAGGGCAAGCAATCAGCAGCAGCCTGCCCAAGCCATCATGGCTCGACCACCTTGGTATGCACCTCCTGTACACACTTGTCCCTCAGTCTCCAGCAACCTGACAAGCCAAGCAGGCATCCTTTGCTCGTGAGCGAATTTCCCCAGGTCGAAAGTCTATATGCCTCGAGGTTAACCGTTTATGTCGCCGGGAATGACCGACGGAGACAAACCCCGAGCCTCTGGAGAGACCGATGGTGACCATCGTGAGTCGGCTCGGCCGGCTCGGTGGCGCGCCTCTTGCCGCGCCGCCAACCCCGTAGTGGCATCCTCTGCTGGAGAGCTTCCTCCCGGTGGCGGAGAGGATGATGCCACGCCTGGAAGCGCCACTCCTTGTGCCCTGACGCCCTACCAGCGACGCCGTCGTGGTAAGCTTGGAGCTGCGGATGCTCGTTGATGGCCGGTGCTCGGCCGCGCCAGAGTGCCTCGGTCGATGGCTCGACAAGAGGGGCCGCAATGGTAAGCCGCGGGTCATCAACGTCGAGGTTCACCGACAGCCTGCCGACGTTGGACATGGGAGTACAGTAGAGACGGCCCAGGCCGAGAGGCGGTAGACAGTGCCTTTATACCGTTTAGATGGCAGGGGCTCGGACGGGAGGGGTTTCGATCAAGCTTGGGTATCCGTAGATTAAGAGACATGACCTTTGCAGCGTGAAATATGGTGGCAGTATTGGAATTTGAAAAGAAATCCAATTACATGTACCTGTGCAACAAGGTGGCAAGATACCTAGGTAGATGGGACTGATGTTGTATAAACTCTAGTGTATCGCAGCCCCTATATACGAATACCTCTGATGATGCATGCTCTCCTCAACCCGAATACTCCGAACCACCCTCACCTCATTCGACCACGGGCCGGGCTAGCAACAGCACTCGCAACACTCGAAGCAGGCAAGGCCAGCGCACAAGCCGCAGCAAATAGCCTAGGTAGGTGTGTTCTGGTCACAACCACAGTATGTGCCAAGGCATGACATGCTGGGTGCTCACCTCGCCCTCGCCGCCGCCGCCGCGCAGGCGCATCGACTCGCCGTCAGTCGTCATGGGCTCCATGGGAGGCTACATGTACAGCACAGCGATTAGAGAGGGGTGACTGGTGGCCCACGACAGAGGAGCCTTTGAATCTGGCGTCTTGGCAAATCAGTCAACGTACTGGCTGGCCGGCGCCGGGCTGCGATGCTGGCGCAGACGCCGGTACCGGCTCCTGGGTCGTCTGTGTTTGCTGCGTCGAGGCCATGACGGAGCCGTATCAAGGTGAAGATACCGTGAAATGAAGTCGGATGCGATGGCCCAAGCCCGCCTCCTCGAGGTGCGCAGACTTTGGCTTAATACCTGCAGTGACTGGCATGTCCATCGTTTGCACTGACGGCTGGCGTCGTATCTGCGTGCGCGACTGGTGCTCGATTTCGCCAGCCTGCACAGTTTCAGCGCCCAAGCCCCAAGGAATTGCAGGCCTTGTTGGAGTCGGGCCTTGTGCCGATGTGCCGGTGCTGCCACAGCCTGGCCCGTTGGCTGTGCCGTCCTTGCCGTCGGACAAGGCTAGCGTGGCATCACCAGTCGGATCACCGGCCTGCCTCGAAACGCCCCTTGTCTTGATTCGCATCACTTACTAGGCGCGCGCAGTGACGTCCCCTACTGTCCGTACACGTGTGCATGATCCTGTCATCCCTCGCTGCACAACCACCAGGCAACGTGCCGAAAGATCCGCTCTCCCGCCGCAGACGTGCGCGAGGCAATGTCGGGAGGCGTCATGCGTGTGCGCGGCGACCCTACCCTCGAGCCCATCTATTGACTACCCTAAGCCATGGACAGCCAAGCAAGCCCGTCCCAACATGCAAAATTCATGCATCTTCGCCATGGCAGCATAGAGTAGATTTCTCTCCACAAGGCGGAGATTACAGCAGCGAGAAAAGGGGGGGGGGGTTTCCACGCCAGACGACAATCCGCCAGCAAAACCCGCGCGCCAAACAAAGAAGAGAAAACACCAAAGCAAAGGCGAATATGAACATGATGAAACGAGCCGCTCAAGCGCCAACAACGCCGCCTACCCAACCCAGTGCAGAGCAAAATCACCTCGCTTCTCGTCTTCTGCAACGCCATCATCCCCGTCCTCTCTTGTCCCTCCTCGCGTCATCAATCAACCCGGCCTCGTCATTGTCCCACCTGGCCTTCTCCATGGCATTCCGGGCCTGAAACGCCCGCACAAACTTCCATGTCTCGGTGTCGGCCATGTTCCAAGCCTCCAGCGAAGCCCGCGTCCTCGTCTCCTCGGTCGGCTTGGTCTGTGCCAACACCCGCCTCGCCCGCTTCAACAGAGGCGCCTCTACCGCAAGGTCCTCATTTGACGCCACCGGGCCATTGCCACGCTCGAGTGCCTTTGGCTTCTTTCTTGTAAGCCGCATTGCTGGAATAGGGCTCTCGGATTTCCCCTGATCCATGCCGTGCTCGGGAACAGCGAAGCCAAAGTACCAGCCGATGTCGGCAGGCATCTCGTCCTCGGCAACCAACCATAGAGAGCGCGAGGTCGCGTGCTCACCGGCAATGGCCTCCTTCAAAGACATGACGCGCCGGTTCCCGGAAGCGCCCGCGCCGAGCAGGGCTTGGGTGACGGCCGTGAGCCAAGGATCGCGCGCCGATTCCCGGCGGATCCACGAGACGTTAAACGACTCTTGCAGGTTGTCGAGCAGCGCAAACGTCCAAGGGTGCGGCACCGTGCCGATGCTAAAGACCTGGCTCGTGTTGCGGTACCTCGAGGGAGTCGAGACCCGCATCGGGGCTGTGGCGACGCATGGCGCGCACTGAGGCTGACTTGGCGGGCACGTCGACGGCATGGGGCTGACGGAGCACGAGGCGAGCCGCCGGGCGAGCTCCAGCGCGCCCCTGACCAGCGTGGTTGTGTGTTCGGGGTGGGGCTTGAGGACCTCGATGCCTTCGGGGAACCGGTTCTGCCAGGAGATGTGGAGATGGGCGGTCATGAGCCTGTTCAAGCTGCTAAGGCCTCGAGCGCGGCCTAATCTGAAGTCATGGGCGATCTTGGGATACTTTTTATCCACGACACCCTGCGCGTAGGATGCCAGCGGAACGGGCGCCTCGTCAATCTCGATGAGGCCAGCCGGGAGATCCGTCATGCCGGTCTCGAGCATCCTCAACTTGGCAGGGTGCATGGCTCGGTGTATGGCGGTGCCGACGTCGTCTTGTTGGCCAACAAGGAGAGCATCGCCCAAGCCTTGCCATCGCATAAGGTGCGGAAACTCGCCGCGGCGCAGAAAGGATAGCATCGGATCCTCGTCTGCGGCTGTCGGCAAAAGAGTATAGCGCGCCAGCATGCCTCCACCAATTGCGTGCCAGGCAAGCCACCGGGTGAGATCCCGCCGGACGACTGGACTCATGTCGAGCTGCTTCAGCTGAGCGTAGCCGGGATGCTTCATGGCCGCTGCCGAAGTCAAGACGAGCGGCCGGAAGCCCCGGGCCCACCAGGCGCGGCGCCAGGTCAAGAGCAGGTCGCTCTCGGCATCCTTTTCCTCAGGGGGCTTGTCGGCGGCAGCATCGTAGTAGCAATATATGGGCTGGCGTGGGGTGAGCGGGGGAAGCAGGGCTCGGTCATTGTCCAAGGTGAGGGAGCTGGAAAAGGGCACCGAAAGCCATTTCCAGTCGGCCCACCACGAGGCGCCGGCGTATTCGTCGTCCTTTTGGCGAGGCGGGCGGTGGGCGAGCGGGCGAGATGGACTCAAGAAGGTCTGGGAAAAGGCGTCGCTGAGGCGCGGAGCGGCAATGTTGCTGTTGTCGGCGACGAGGGCCGGGGACGAGGGAACGGCGCCGGTCAAGAGGGCGATGAGGATGATGGCCAGCAGGGAGAGGCTGAGAAGCAGCGAGGCCAGTCGACGAGCGGTGAAGCGCGGAATCGGCCGGCCGAGGAGCGTGTGTTGCTTGGGCATATTGACAATGAGGCTGTGGAGGCTAATAAGGGCAAGGCAAGGGCATCATCATATGGATGGACTGCCCGCTCGTCCAGCCTCTGACCGGGATGAGGAGTTAGTGCGATGGCGCCAGGAGGAGATATACACCACATGAGGGGAATGTGGACCAAGGTATGGGAGCTGCGAGTCTGAGGCCAAGGGAGGAAAAGGCTGATCCAGACCAGCCAGGTCAGTCATGTCGCGGGTGGGCCGCAGGCAGGATAGGTGGGTGGTGGTAGGTGGTAGGTACGGACAACCCTTTGTCTGGAGGTGAGGCCCTGACCTAACACACCTCGCGACCTATCTGTACCCACGTATAGTGGTGTACATAGGTACCTAACAGACAGGGCGTCCAACCATTTGGTTGCCCAAGGAGTCTAGAGCCCCCTCCAGAAACCAATGGCCGCCCAGTGGCGGATGGAGTGTACCTTGCTTGCTGTACAGAGGAGGATTTCAAAAGTCTTGACCATGTGGCTGTGCACGCTAGTCCTAATCAGGCCGCCACCTGCCTATTTAGGAATGCCCGATCCCAATTAGGACTAGCGTATAAATTGTGCAGTCAAGACTTTTGAAATGGGGGCTGCTAAGGGCTCGCGCCTTGAGATTCCTTAAGATTAGCGACCCCCCAAGCTGGATGCTGCGAGCCAATCAACACCATGCGCGCTCGTCCTGTCTTGCCGCCCCGCTCCCTCCAGACTCCAGACTTGGGTCCCGGGCCTTTGAGTGAATCCCTGAATCGATTGTCGACCCTATATTCGTAGAGTTCGACGCCCCTCGTCCGTCCCTGATCCAGAAAGTCATCCCGCAGCAGATCCCAGACACGGTCTCGAAATCCGCTCTTCGTGTCGACGTGCGCATTGTCGCGAACGAATGCTGGGCAAGGACACTCTTCGTGAAGCACACGAGGCCTGCATCTTGCTAGCCGAGTGTGGCCTTGTTGGTATTTATATACTGCAATAATTGCCTGCAAGATTACAAATTAGCTTCTGTGGCTCAGTTGGTAGTAGCGCTGGTCTCATAACATCTTTGATCAAGCTCAACGCTTGAGTAATCCAGAGGTCGAGAGTTCGACCCTCTCCGGGAGCAAACATTTTTTTTTTACGCTCGTTGTTAGCTGCGATTTTCATAATGAATTAAGGACGCGGGCCGTATAAGCGCCAACGCTATATAACAGATGTCTTACTAACCTCCTTCTTAGAGAAGGGGCCGTATTATAATATAAGTACTTATATTTATAAAATTCTATAAGTACTTTTTTATATATACCTATAAAATTTAATTATTAAGTGTTATACTTATTATACTTATTATTATACTAATTATTAAAAACTATAATAATTTTTTTTAAATTTTTATAATTTTCTTTTTAAATTTTTATAATTTTTTAACCTTTTTACTAATTATTATATTAATTATTTAATATTATAATAAGATAAGTATTATTAGTTTAATAGTTTAATATATTTTTAGTTAACTACTTTTTTTTTAAAGCTTAATATTTTTCTTAAAAGTTTTTACTTAAAGTAATAATTATTAAAGTAGCGTTATAAAGCTATACTTTTATTACTTTTTAATTATATAAAAGAAAAACTAACTATATTATAATTATATTTACTTATATTATTAGCTTAGCTTTATATTAACCCCGGGCTATGCTTATATAACTAACTTTTTATAAGTATAGTTAATTAACTAATTAATAGCTTAGTTTAAATTTTTATTTTATTTTACTACTATTTAACATAGTAGTTTTATTAAATAGCTACTTTATAATAGTAATAAATAGTAGTATAACTATATATTATAGCCTTATTAAAGCTAACTTATTATAATTAACTAAGCTATAATAAAAAGTCTTAAGTTTAAGACTTATAAAAATATTAACAAGTAACGTTTAGCTTAAGCTTATAGCTACTAACTAAAAGAGATAACCTATTAGCCTTACCTTAAGGTAGTAAGGTATTATAAAATTTAAATAGCTATATTTAAACTCCTTACTTACTTTTAAGGAGCCTTATAAAACCTTATAGTAAAAACGCTTAAAGTATACGCTATAAAAGCTTGCTTAAAAACACGCAATAAATATTATTAATCGGACCCCGCTAAGGTTTTTAAAATATAACTATAAATACTTAAAAGCTTGTTTAATTATAGTTTATAATATTTTTAATTATAAAAAACACTATAAAAACTATTAAACGGATTATATTAGTATTTTTAAGGGATATTTAAAGATTTCCGCGGGATATCTTAACTATAGTTTAGCTTCTTTTTAACTAAAGAAGCACCTTAAAAGATATAAGATAAACTAAGTATAAAGTAGCTAGCTATACCTTAAAAAAGATAAGCTTTTTATTATTTTTAAACCTTTATATATATTATATATATAGTAACTAATTTATAATACTAGCTTAATTATTAGTAATTAGTTTATAGTACTAGCTTTTATTAGTAGTAATTAGTTTATAATACTAGCTTTAATTAGCGGTAATTAATCTATGCTTTATCCCCTTATCTTTATATTATAAAGTATAGTAAATAATAATAATTCTTACTTATTTAAATCAAAATCCTTTAAATATCCGCTAAGCTAAAGGTAATTATATTATACAATTAAGTATTTATTTTATAAAAAGTTAAATATTATATACTATTATCTTTAATAAGAAGCTTTAATTAGCTTTTAAGTTTAACCTTAATAATAAGCACTTTTTCCTTAACGCACTTATAATAAAACTTTAAGATAAGTAAGCAATAAAAGCGGAAAAGGCTATAGCTTACTAAGTATATTAATATAATAATCGCCTTTACCTTTTTTTAAGGTATTATACTATAATAGCTTATAAAACTAAATAAGATATAAAATAAGTCCCGCTTAGCTAAGCTAAAACTACCGCCTTTTAAGAGGTAATCCGCTTTTAAAATACTTATAAAAATATAAAATAATAAAACTTATATAATTAAGTAAACTAAATTTAATACTACTTAAATAAATCGATTATCCTAAAAATAAAAAAAGTAAGAATAAGCTAACTTTAAGACTTTTTAGCTGCTTATTTACTAAATACCCTTTAAATTAAGCTTATTATAAAGCTACTTTTTTCTTAAGATAATAAGCTTAATAGATATTTTTACTATATACTATTAATAAAGTTTAGTTTATAAGCCTTAACTAGAAATCCGCTTTAAAGAATACTTAGTAGTTTTTTAGTTTAGTATCGCTATTTAGCTTTATTTATTATAGCCGCGCTAATTAAAGCGTTTTTAAGACTTTTAATTAAAAATAATAAGCCTCTTATACTTAAAGTCTTATAGTATACTAGATTTTAAGATATATATAAAACGAAACGTTAAGCACTTAATAAGAATATTAAGACTAAAACTTTAATAATAAGTAATAAAGATATAATAAGCAGTACCCTTAATAAACTAAACCTATTTATACTTAGTATATAGATATTAAGGCTAAGTATAGCTTTAAGCCTTTTAATTAAAATAGTAATAATATTAAATAAATATTTTCTTAGTTTTTTTTAAGTATTAAAAAAATAGCACGCGCTTATTAAGCTTTAAGAAAAATCTTAATTATAAGCTAAGAATATAAGGACATTTTACTTATTAAGACCGCTAAAAGTATCTTTTAATAAAGTTTAAGAAAATAATAAGGCTAATATATTTTAAAGAGTAAACTATTTTATTAACTTTATCCGTTAAAGTATTAATAAAACTAAGGCTTATATAAACAAATTAGCTATTTAATTACCTTTTTTTCCTTAAGGAAGCGCGGTGGAATAGTATTTTAAAGACTTTTTAAAACTATAATAAGAAGAATTTAATAAGCTTAGTATTAAACTAAGGTAATAAATCTCCGTCTTATAAAAATAGTTTTAAATCCGCTTAAATAAAGCAATATAAGCACTAAATAGAAAGCATATTACTATTAAAGATATAATAATAAAGTTAAACTTTAAGTCTTAAATATTACGCTTATAATATAAAGCTAAAGCTATATTTTATTAATTAAACTATTTAATTATAATAATCTATAAAAGCTAAATATCTATTTATAAAAATCTTTATACTATTTAATAGGAAATAATAATATTAATAAATAGATTAATAAATATTAGGAAATTCGTCTTTAATTATAAGTTAAATATACTTAAGAATCTTAAAAGTAATTATTAGTGCAAAAAAAAAGTCTAACTTATAAAAAAGCGAGGACTAATTAGTTCTACCTTATATATACTTAAGGAATAGTTTAAGACGGCTTAACTATTTATTAAGAGCTTATTAAGACCGCGGGTTATGTTTTTAAACCGCTTAATAAAAGCGGATATATTATAAGCTTTATAGCGTTTATTAAGTTAAGGGAGAAACCTGTTTTAATAGCTAAGGATATAAGCTAAAGTCTTTTAGCTTAAAAGAGAAAGGACCTTTAAAACTATATACTTATTAACGCTAAAGCTAAACTAAGTATACTTTAAAATTTAAGAAAAAACTATAATAAAGATTAATAATTATTTTAAGGATAAAGAGTATAATATAAAAAGAGCTTAAATCAATACTAGTAAAAGCTTAAAGGAAACCATAATCTATATTATAATAAACTTTGTTTAGGAGGCTTATAAGGTATATAGATCTTATAGTAAAGTATTTCTTTTTAAGAATAAACTTTATAAATATATTAAAAATAAATACTTTCTTAACCTTAGCTAAGACGTTATTATATAAAGATATAACTTAGTATAGTAAATATTTATTTTCAAGCTATAAAGCGTTTAAATAGTTAAGGCTTTTTTTAATGTTTAACTATTAAGCTTTAATAAGCTATTATAATTTACTTATATACGCTTACTAATTAATAAAAAATAAAGGCCTAAGATAGGCATTAAAGCTTATATAAATACTAAGGTAAACTAAAGCCTTATTAAAGCTAACTTAATAAAATTCTTTTAAGATATAACTATAAACTTCTTTTAATAAATTCTTATTTAAGGAGTAAGAAAAATAGCTACTATTAAATAAGTAGAATTTACTATATATATATTAAGAAGGCTTAATAGTAGCTTAAAAATTATAAAGGTAAGAATTAGCGCTTAAATAGTAAAACGCTTAGTAGCTAATATATTACTTAGCTAAGATTTTTTAATTCTTTACTAAAAAGACCTTATTAACTAAATATTAGTTTTATAAATCGGGGCCTATAAAGAGATAAAAGCTAAAGTTAAAATAGTCCGACTAAGACTAATAATATATAGATAAGTAATTTCCTTAATTACTATAATAACTTAAGCTAGTTTTAGCTATGCTTTACTTATATAAGTCTAGGCGCTATTATTAATATATAATATAATATTCTTCCTTAATAATCTTAAGCTTGCTTAAACGATAATATAAAATTATAAGAGCTTTATAGTAATAAACTATTTTTAGAAGCTATTAATACTTTACTAAAACTTAAAAGTAAGGATAAATATAAACCTTAATAAGTAGTTTTAACTATATAAAAAAGTTAATATTACTATTTCTTTAGCGAAAGTCCTTATAAAAAACCTAAATAAAATAAACTTAGCTAAAAGCTTTTAATAAAAAGGTCTTATAGTAAACTATAAGCTTAAAATTAGCTAAACTACTACGCTTTATAGTATAAAGTTAAAGGGATAAAGTACGGACTTATTACCGCTAGTTTAAGCTAATACTATAAACTAATTACTATTAGTTAAAGCTAGTATTATAAACTAATTACCGCTAATTAAGCCGGTAAAATAGACTAATTACTATATATAAACATATATAAAAGTTTAAAAATAGTAAAAAGCTTATCTTTTCTTTAAAGTATAGCTAGCTACTTTATACTTAGTTCTTTAAGCTAATTTTAAAGATCTTTAACTATACTATCCTTTTATTTATTATTAGTATTAAGATAAACTATAGATATCCTTATAAAATCACTTAATAAACTAAGTATAAGCTTAGTCGGAAATACTATAAACTATAATTAAAAAAAATCCCTTAAATATCCTTAAATATCCCTTAAAATCGCGGTAAAGTTTATCCTATATTTTTTAAAGTACTTTTATAGTTAAAGATAAGTTAAACTATAATTAAAATATTCTGCGAAAATCTTTAAATATCTTTTAAAGATATTAGTAAAATCTGCTTAGTAGTTTTTATAGTATTTTTTATAGTTAGAAACGTTATAAACTATAGTTAAATAGGCTTTTAACCCTTTATAGTTATATCTTAAAAACCTTAGCAGGGTCCGATTAATAATACTTATTATATCTCCTTAAGCGAGCCTTTATAATATATGTTTTAAGCGTTCTTATCGCGGGGTTCTATAAGGCTCCTAAAAAGTAAAGTAAGAATTCTAAGTATAGCCGTTTAGATTCTATAATATAAACTAAGGACTTACTTAAACTTATTATTAATAAGGGCGTTTAAATTTATACTAAGGACTTAAAATATATATTAAAGGTTTAAGATATCCTTTAATCGTTTCCTTGCTTTTAAAAAAATAAAAGAGTAGTATATATAAACGAATTTAAATATATAGATATTCTTTTAGTAAAAGAATAGTAAGATTAATAAGTTATATTAAAATTATATTTATAAAGCGATAAGGATAAAAAAGTAGTAAATATAATATTCGGCTAGCTAATTAAGTAAAGACGATTAAAATAGGTTTATAAGCTAACTTTATTCTTAGCGCCGGTATTTATAGTATAAAAAATAGTAAATAAAAAGGAAAAAGAATAAGTAGTTATAAACTTATAAAGGATTAACGCTATTATTACTTTAAACGCTTACTTAATACCGCTTAAAAGTAATATAATTAAACGCTTTTAAGAAAAAAGGTTTTTTAATATAGTAAACCTATAATCGTTTTTTTATTAGTTTTTAGTTTACTAAGATTATTAAGAAAGGTTTATAGTTATAAGCTATTACGGGCTGAAAAGATCGCTTATAATACTTATAAGCTTAAAAAACTCCTTAGTATACGTTTAAAGGTTTATTAATAACGTTCTTTATAAATATTAAAAATACGTAGCGGCTTATATTAATAATATTTTAATTTATTTTAAAAGAGCTAAAAATATCTTTTATACTTAAAGGTAATATACCGCGCTTTTTATAACTATAATATTACCTTATCTAAACTAAAGTCCTTATAAGCGTACTTATTTATATTACTCCTTAAATTTAAAGTAAACGCTATTAGCTTAGTAAATATAGATAAACGTATATAAGCCTTAAAGAATATCTCGTTCTTAAAGAACCTTAAATAGCTTAAGAAATAGATTAGCTTTACTAAATAGCTATGCTATATAGTCCTGTTTTTTGCCAAGGAAGTTAACGTCTTATAAAAATAAAAGATAAAGCTACTTTAAGTAAGATAAAAAGAAAAAGTCTTTTTAAAAGGCTAAGGATAAGTATAATATACCGTAAAAGCCACTTTTTAGCTTACTTTAAAAAAAGAAAAGGCCTTTATAAACTTAACTAAAAACCTTACTAAGCTTTAAACAATTTATTACTTTAACCTTGCTTAATAACTATTTATCTAAATTCATATATTTTAAGAATATAAAGTAGTAGCTATTACTTTTTACTTAAAAAAAGTATAAAATAAGATAAAAAGACTTTACTAGCTTAAACTTAGGTTTAGCTTATTATATACTTAAGCCACGCTTTTTCTTAATACTAGCTTATAAAGCTTAAAGTAGCCGGTTGAATATAAGTAGTTTATAAGCTATATATTATAGTACTATCCGTAAAAACGCTATAAGTAGTCGTCTTTATTAATTATATAAGCACTTATAGAATTATATACTAAAACGTCTTATTTTCCACTAATATAAAATCTTATAATAAGCTAGTCCTTACTTTTTAATACTTAAGCTAATTTTTAATTTAAGTATGCTATATCCTAAGCATTAAAAACTTTATACTAAACGCTTTTTTACGTTTACTATATTAAGATAATAAGCTAGTATCTTTAAACTTAAAGGGGGAACTAAAATATATTTATAAAAATAATATAATAAACCGCGAATTCTTTTATATAAAAGTATTAATTAAATTACTGCTTTACTAAAAATTAATTAATAAATATAAAAAGGATATATAATAAGTAAAGATTATTATATAGCTTAGGAATAAGCATAGTATTCTTAAACTCTTATTTTTTTAATTATAAGGGTTGCTATACTTTATAGAAAATAATAAACGCTTAAGGCTTTATATCCTTAAAATTTATATTAAGGAAATCGTTAAAGACGCTTACGCTAAATATTTTTATACTAGCTATACCTCTATATAAAAACATTTATTTAAGAGCTTCTTAATCTTACGGCTTAGTAAATATAAAAACGAAGTTATAAATAGCTATAACGCTTATTATTATAATTAAACCGATTAAAGTAAGAGGTTAAAATAGCTTATCATAATTTAAGGCCCGCCGGTTTTATACTATATAATAGCAATAAACTTTATTACTAAGCTTTAAGTAGTTTAAGCTAAACTATTTTTTAGGAAGATCTTATAAAGAACTTCTTTAATACCTTATTAACTATAACTAATAAATTCTAAAAGATATATCTCCTTATCTTAAGCAATAACTAATTTATAGTAAAAGATAAAGTATAAGCATTATATACTAAGCTACTCCACGCTAATTAAGGGATTTTAAAGGGGATAATTTTTAACTAAGATATAAAGTTTATTTTAGTATTTTAATAGACTTTATAAAAAGCCTTTAAATTAAAGCTCTTAATATTTACTATTTAGCACCTTAAAACTAATAGCTTATTAAAAAAGCAAAACTAAACTAGAAAAATCATATTATAATTCTTTACCGCCGATTTCCTAAACTAGTACTAAATTAATATACTAATAGCCTTTTAGTTTAGCTTAAATAACTTCTTCTCCTTAATAATTTATATAGCTTTAAGCAAGCTTATAATAAGGATAAAAATAAATAATAGTTTTAAGTTCCTTAGTAATTACTTATATTTATAAAACTAAGAAGTCTTATAAAAAAAGCTAGGTTAGCTATTACTTATACTTAAGCTATTATAAAGGATAGATATAATAAAAAACACTACTTATTAAAATTTAAACTTAGTAATTAAGCTTAGTTATAGCTTAGTAAAAGTTATTATATTATAAATAGTAAACTAGCAAAACTTTAAAAGAGATATATTAAGCCGTTTAAAGTTATTACTAAAGTAAGATAGCTTATATACCGGTTAAATTTTAAGAGGTCCTTTAATATTTATTTAGTCGTTTTAATAATATAACTACGGCTAGTAAATAAGCTACTATACGCTTAAGGCCGGTTTAAGATAAAAAGATGCTTTACTTAAACGAATAAATAGTTAAACGAATCTTATAAAGTTATATAATAAAAAAAGGGGGCGGAAAGCTATAAAAAGAAGTTTCTTATAGTATAAAAAGGCTAGCTTAGTAACTATAACTTATAAGTAAACGAAAAAGCAGTGTTTTTACTAAAAATCGTAAAGGCCTTTAAAAAAGCATAAAAGGAGTTAGCTACTTAAGTAGTTTAAAAAAAAGTATAATAAGCGGCCTTTAAAACTTAATATAAAACTCTTTAGTAAAGATAATTAAGCAGTTAAGCTTTAATATAAGACTTAAAAGCTAATATAAGTTATAAGAAACTATAACTTACTACGCTTAAAGTAATTAGTAATTTTAATAATAATATACTACCGTTTACTTTAAGTAATAAGGCCTTTTAAGCCTTATAATATACTTATTTAAATTCTTTACGCCGCTTAACTCTTTTTCTTCCTTTTTTTATTACTTTACTTCCCTTAACTACTAGCCTTAGCCCTTTATACTTTACTTACTCTTATATATCTAGCTTTCTTTTACTTTAAGTTTATAATCTTAATACTTTTATTTTAAGTTTTTTTATTGTTTAACGTCTTTTATAGCTAAGACTAGCTATTTTATAACTACTTTTTTAGCTTGCTTTTATATAGGCCTTTATACTATAAATATAAAAAATATAAGTAAGCGCTTAAGCTATATAAAAATAAAGTAACTATACTTTATAGCTTTAAGTCTTTTTATAAAAGCTAAAACCTTTACGTTTTAGCCTTTATATAAACCTATACTACTTTCTATAACCGCACTTAAGTTAATAAGCTTAATTAAATTATAGCACTATAAAAATAGCTTATACTACCTTCTTTAAACCCTTAACTTTTATAACTCGCCCCTTAGCTTTTATTACGGAATTTAATCGGCTACGCCCGGACTCCTTACTTTACTCTTAAGGAGTCTTATAAAACTATACGATAAGACCGCTTAAAGCACGCACTATAAAGGCTTACTTAAGGAGATACGATAAATATTACTAATTAAACCTTATTAAGGTTTCTAAGATATAACTATAAAGGCTTAAGAGCTTATTTAACTATAGTTTATAAAGTCTTTAACTATAAAAGATACTATAAAAACTATTAAGCGGATTTTACTAGTATCTTTAAAGGATATTAAAAGATTTTTATAGGATATCTTAACTATAATTTAACTCGTTTATAACTATACAAATACCTTAAAAATATAAGATTAACTTTACCGCGATTTTAAAAGGATATTTAAAGATATTTAAAGGATTTCCTTAATTATAGTTTATAGTATTTTTAATTAAGCTTATACTTAGTTTATTAAGTAATTTTATAAGGATATTTATAGTTTATTTATATACTAATAATAAATAAAAGGATAATATAGTTAAAGATCCTTAAAATTAGCTTAAAAAACTAAGTATTAAGTAACTAGCTATACCTTAAAGAAAGAATAAGCTTTTTATTATTTTTAAACCTTTATATACGTTTATATATAGTAATTAGTTCGTTATATTAGCTTATCTAATAGTAATTAATTTCTAATATTAGCCTTAATTAGCCTTAATTAGTTTATAGTACTAGCTTTAACTAATAGTAATTAATCCGCGCTTTATCCTCTTATCTTTATACTATAAAGTATAGTAAATAGTAGTAATTCTTACTTATTTAAACAAAAATCCCTTAAATATCCGCTAAGCTAAAAGCGATTATATTATATAATTAAGTACTTATCTTATAAGAAGTTAAATACTAAATAATATTTTCTTTAATAAGAAGCTTTTATTAGCTTTTAAGTCTAACCTTAATATTAAGTATCTTTTCTTTAAGACGCTTATAATAAAACTTTAAGATAAGTAAGCTATAAAAGCGGAAAAAGCCGTAGCTTACTAAGTATATTAGTTTAATAATCTCCTTTACTCCTTTTTAAAGTATTATACCGCAATAGCTTATAAAGCTAAATAAGACGTAAAGTAAATCCCGCTTAGCTAAGCTAAGACTACTACTTTTTAAGAAGTTATCTACTTTTAAAATACTAGTAAAAGATAAACTATAAAACGATAAAACCTATATAACTAAGTAAACTAAATTTAGTATTACTTAAACGGATTAATTATCTTTTAAATAAAAAAAGTAAGAATAAGCTAACTTTAAAACCTTTTAGCTCCTTACTTATTAAATACCCTTTAAATTAAACTTATAATAAACTTACTCTTTTCTTAAAATAATAAGCTTAGCGGATATTTTTACCGCATACTATTAATAAAGTTTAGTTTATAGGCCTTAACTAAAAATCCGCCTTAAAGGATACTTAGTAGTTTCTTAGTTTAATATTACTATTTAGCCTTATCCGCTATAGCTATACTAATTAAGGTATTTTTAAGACTTTTAATTAATAAAAAAAAGCTTTTTATACTTAAGGCCTTATAGCGTATTAAACTTTAAGATATATATAAGATAAAATATTAAGCGCTTAATAAAAGTATTAAGACTAAGAGTTTAATAATAAATAATAAAGATATAGTAAGCGATACTTTTAGTAAGCTAAACTTATTTATACTTAGCGCGTAAATGCTAAGATTAAGTATAGCTTTAAGCCCCTTAATAAAAATAGTAGTAATATTAAATAAATAATTCCTTAGTCTCTTTTAAGTATTAAGAGAAAAAACGCGCTTATTAAGCCTAGAGAAAACCCTTAACTATAAGCTAAAGATATAAGGAGATTTAACTTATTAAGACCGCTAAAAGCATCCTTTAATAAAGTTTAAGAAAATAATAAGGCTAATATATTTTAAGGAGTAAACTATTTTATTAACTTTATCCGCTAAAATGCTAGTAAAAGCGAGGCTTATATAAACGAATTAGCTATTTAATTGCCTTTCTTTCTTTAAAGAAATACGGCATAATAGTATTCTAAGAACCTTTTAAAACTATAATAAAAAAAGCGTAGTAAGCTTAGTATTAAACTAAGCTAATAAATCTTTACTTTATAAAAACGGTTTAAAGTCCGCTTAAATATAGCGATATAAGCACTTAATAAAAAGCACTTTATTATTAAAGATATAATAATAAGGTTTAACTTTAAGGTTTAAATATTACGCTTATAATATAAAGCTAAGGCCGCGTTTTATTAGCTAAACTACTTACTTATAATAATTTACTAAAAGCTAAACGTTTAATAATAAAAATCTTTATAATATTAAGTAAGGAATAAGAATATTATTAAATAGATTAATAAATATAAGGAAATTCTTCTTAAGCTATACGTTAAATATCCTTTAAGATCTTAAAAGTACTTATTAGTATAAAAAAAATAGGTTTAACTTATAAAAAAGCAAGGGCTAACTAGCCGTACTTTATATATACTTAAAGGATCGTTTAGGACGCTTTAGCTATTTATTAAAAGCTTACTAAGGTTATAAGTAATATTTTTAAACCGCTTAATAAAGGCGGATATATTATAAGCCTTATAGCGCTCGCTAAATTTAGGGAAAAACCTATTTAAATAACTAAAGATATAAGCTAAGGTCTTTTAGCTTAAAAGAAAAAGAACTTTGAAAACTATATACTTATTAATGCTAAAGCTAAAGCGGGTATACTTTATAACTAAGGAAGAAACTATAATAAAGACTAATAACTATTTAAAGGACGAAAAGTATAATATAAAAAGAGCTTAAATAGATATTAATAAAAGCTTAAAGAAAACCGTAATCTATACTATAATAAACTTTGTTTAAGAGGCTAATAAAGTACATAGATTTTATAGTAAAGCATTCCCCTTAAAAATAAGCTTTACTAATATATTAAAGATAAATACCCCCTTAACCTTAGCTAAGATATTACTATATAAAGATATAGCTTAGTATAGTAAATAGTTATTTTAAAGCTATAAAGCGTTTAAATAGTTAAGGCTTCTTTTAACGTTTAACTATTAAGCTTTAATAAGCTATTATAATTTACTTATATATACTAATTAGTTTATAGAAAAGAAAGGCCTAAAATAAGTATTAAAGCTTATATAGATACTAAGATAAACTAAAGCTTTATTTAAGCTAACTTAGTAAAGACCTTTTAAGATATAACTATAAACTCCTCTTAATAAACTCTTATTTAAGGAGTAAGAAGGATAGCTATTATTAAATAAGTAGAATTTACTATATATATACAAAGGAGGCTAAATAGTAGCTTTATAGTTATAAAAGTAAGAATTAGCGCTTAAATAATAAAACGCTTAGCGGCTAATATATTACTTAGCTAAGATTTTCTAGTTCTTTATTAAAAGGACTTTATTAATTTTATATTAGTCTTATAAATCGGGGCTAATAAAGGGATTAAAGCTAAAGTTAAGATAGTTTAGCTAAGACTAGTAATATATAAATAAGTAATTTACTTAGTTACTATAATAATTTTAACTAGTTTTAGCGACGCCTTACTTATATAAGTCTAAGCGCCGCTATTAAAGCATAATATAATATTCTTCCTTAATAACCTTAAGCTTGCTTAAACGATAATATAAGATTATAAGAGCTTAATAGTAATAAACTATTTTAAGGAACTATTAATACTCCGCTAAAGCTAAAAGGTAAAGATAATTATAAACATTAATAAGTAGTTTTAGCTATATAAGAAGGTCGATACTACTACTCTCTTAGCGGAAATCCTTATAAAAAACCTAGATAAAATAAACCCCGCTAAGGACTTCTTATAAAAAGATTTTATAGTAAACTATAAGCTTAAAATCGGCTAAACTAAGGACTTACTTAAACTTACTATTAATAAAGGCGTTTAAATCTATACTAAGGTTAAAATACGCATTAAAGGTTTAAAATATCTTTTAATTGTTTCCCCGCTTTTAAAAGAATAAAGGAGTAGTATATATAGATAAATCTAAATATATATATATTCTTTTAATAAAAGAATAGTAATACTAATAAGTTATATTAAGATTATACTTATTAAGCGATAAAGATAAAAAAGTAGTAAATACGATATTTAGCTAGCTAACTAAATAAGAAAGATTAAAACGAGTTTATAAGCTAACTCCGTTTATAGCGCCGGTATTTATAGTATAAAAGATAGTAAATAAAAAGGAAAAAGAATAAGTAATTATAGACTTATAAAAGATAAATGCCGTTATTACCTTAAACGCTTACTTAATGCCTTTTTAAAGCGATATAATTAAACGCCTTTAAGGAAAGAAGTTTATTAGTACGGTAAACATATAATCGTTTTTTTATTAGTTCTTAGTTTATTAACACTACTAAAAAAGGTTTATAGTTATAAGCTATTATAGGCTAAAAAGATTACTAATAACGCTTATAAGCTTTAAAAACTTCTTAGTATATATTTAAAGATTTATTAATAATGTCCTTTATAAATACTAAAAATACGTAGCGGCTTATATTAATAATATTAGTATTTACTTTAATATAGCTAAAAACTACCTTTAATACTTAAAGGCCATATTCTGCGCTTTTTATAACTATTATACTACCTTGTTTTAACTAAAGTCCTTCTTAATATACCTATTTATATAGCTCCTTAGATTTAAAGTAGATATTATTAGCTTTATAAATATAGATAAACGCGTATAAGCTTTAAAGAATATCGCATTTTTAAAAAACCCTTATTAGCTTAAGAAATAGATTGGCTTTATTAAGTAGCTATACTATATAGTTCTATATTTTACTAAGGAAGTTAACGTCTTATAAAAATAAAAGATAAAGCTGCTTTAAGTAAGATAAAAAGAAGGAGTCCCCTTAAGGGGCTAAGGACGGGCTTAATATACCGTAAAAGCCGCTTTTTACCTTACTTTAAAAAACGAAAAGGCCTTTACGAATCTAATTACAAAACTTACTAAGCTTTTAATAATTTACTAATTTAACCCCGCTTAATAACTATTTATTTAAATTAATATATCTTAAGAATATAAAGTAGTGGCTATAGCTTTTTACTTATAAGAAAGCATAGAATAAAAAAAAAAGACGCTATTAGCCCGGACTAAGGTCTAGCTTATTATTTACTTAAGCCGTGCTTTTAAAGCGGAGAGCTTTAATATTAGCTTATAAAGCTTAAAGTAGCTAATTTAATATAAGTAGTCTATAAGTTATATACTATAATACTATTTATAAGAACGTTATAAGTAGTCGTTTTAAATAACTATATAAGCACTTATAAAATCGTATACTAAAAATCCTAATTCTTTATTAATATAAAATCTAATAATAAGCTAGTTCTTATAATATAATACTTAAGTTAATTTCCGCTTAAGGTATACTATATCTTAAGTATTAAAAACATTATGCTTAATGCTTTTTTATATTTTCTATACTAAGACGATAAGCTAGTATCCTTAAACTTAGAAAGGGAATTAAAATATATTTAAGAAGATAAGATAATAAACCGCGTAATCTTTTATATAGAAGTATTAATTAAATTACTACCCCGCTAAAAATTAATTAACGGATTTACGGAGGATATATAGTAAGTAAAGATTATTATATAGCTTAGCGATAAGGATAGTATTTTTAGACTTTTATTCCTTTAATTATAAAGGTTATTATACTTTTTAAAGAGTAATAAACACTAAAAACTATATATCCTTAAGACCTATACTAAAAAGATCGTTAAAAACGCTTATACTAAATATTTTTATACCGGCCGTACTTATATATAATAAGATTTATTTAAGAGCTTCTTAATTTTATTACTTAGTAAATATATAAATAAGGTTATAGACGGCTATAACGCTTACTACTATAACTAAACTAATTAAGGTAAGATATTAAAGTAGCTTATCTTAATTTAAAGCCTATTAGTTTTATACTATATAATAGTAATAAACTTTATTATTAAGCTTTTAATAGTTTAAGCTAAATAATCCTTATAAAAATCTTATAAGAACTTCTTTAATACCTTACTAACTATAACTAATAAATTCTTAAAGATATATCTCTTTATTTTAAGCAATAACTAGTTTATAGTAAAAGATTAAGTATAAGCGTTATATATTAAGCTACTCCGCGCTAACTTTAAGATTCCGAAAAGGATAATTTTTAACTAAAACGTAAAGTTTATTTTAGTATTTTAGCGGACTTTATAATAAGCTTTTAAATTAAAGCTTCTTATATTTACTACTTAGTACCTTTAAACTAATAGCTTATTAAAAAAGTAAAACTAAACTATAAAAATCGCGCTAAATTTCTTTCCCGCTAATTTCTTAAACTTATGCTAAACTAATATACTAGTAGCCTTTTAGTTTAGCCTTAATAATTCCTTCTTCTTAGTTATTTATATAGCCTTTAATAACCTTATTATAAAGATAAGAATAAATAACGGCCTCCGGCTTTTTAGTAACTACTTATACTTATAAAACTAAGAGGTCTTATAAAAAGAAGCTAAGTTAGCTATCGCTTATACTTAAGCCGCTATAAAGGATAGATATAATAAAAAATACCGCCCGCTAAAATTTAAGCTTAGCGATTAAGTCTAGCTATAGCTTAGTAAAGGTTACTATATTATAAATAGTAAACTAATAAAGCTTTAAGAAAAACGCACTAAGCTATTTAAAGTTACCGCTAAAGTAAAATAGCTTATATACTAGTTAAAAATAAAAAGGTCCTTTAATATTTATTTAGTTGTTTTAGTAGTATAACTACGCTTAGTAAATAAGCTAGCTATAGACTTAAGCTTAGTTTAAAATAAAAGAATACCTTATTTAAACGAGTAAGAAGTAAAATAAATCCTATAAAGCTATATAATAAAAAAAGGCGGCGGAAAGCTAAGGAAAAAGTTTCTTATAGCTTAAAAAAGCTAGCTAAGTAGCTATAACTTAAAAGTAAATAAAAAAGCGGTCTTTTTACTAAAAATTATAAAAGCCTTAAAAAAAGCATAAAAAGAATTTTCTACTTAAATAGTTTAATTAAAAGTATAATACGCGGCTTTTATAACTTAATATAAATCTCTCTAACTAAGAGAATTAAGCAGTTAAGCTTAAGTATAAGACTTTAAGGCTAATATAAGTTATAAGAAACTAGAACTTACCGCGCTTAAAGTAATTAGTTATTTTAATAATAATATACTGCTATTTACCTTAAGTATTAAGACCTATTTAGCCTTATAGTATACTTATTTAAAATCTCTCCGCCGCCCGCCCTCTTTTTTTTCCTTTCTTTTTTTTATAAGTATATTTCCTTTTACCGCTAGCTTTAACCCGCCGCACCTTACTTACTTTTATATATATAACCTTTTTTACCTTAAGCTTATAATCTTTATACTTTTATTTTTAGTCCTTTTATTATTAAACGTCTTTTATAGCTAAGACTAGCTATTTTATAATTCTTTTTTTAGCCCGCCTTTTTATAAGCCCTTATACTTTTAATATAAAGAATATAAGTAAGCGCTTAAGCTTTATAAAAACAAGGCGGCTATCTTTTATAGCTTTAAGTCCCTTAATAAAAGTTAGAACTTATAAGTTTAAGCTTTTATATTAACTTATACTATTTTTTATAGCTGCGCTTAAGCTAATAAATTTGACTTAGATTATAGCACTAAAAATAACGGCTTATATTACCCTCTTTAAATACTTAACTTAAACGATTTACCTCTTAGCTTTATTCTATAGCGTAGTTTAAATAGCTAGTTTTATTATAACTTAGCTATACCTTTTACTTAGTTTTTATTATTTAAAAGCCTTTATAACTTATATATTTTTTAAAGTATAGCCGGAAATCTTTATTAGCGGAATAACTAGCCGATACTTAACGCTTTTAAGTTAGCTAACCTTACTATCGTCTTAAGATTTATAGTAGCTACTATAGCTAATAAAAACCCGCTTTAGCTAAATAACTAAAATAATATCCGCGCTATCCTTAACTATATATTTAAAGCCTAGCTTAATTAGTTTATAGCTAGGTTTATAGCGGCATTTTAAGCTATTATAGCTAAAACCTTATCTTACTTTATACGCGGTCTAGCTTACGCTATAAAATCCCCCTCTTAGCCTATAGCCGCTATAAGCTTTAAAGACCCGTTTAGTCTTACTTAGCGAACGCTTTTTCCCCTTACTACTATACTTAGCCCGGCTATATAAAAGTATATAAGCGCCTTATTATAGTTTATTTACTATCCCTCCTTAACTAAAAGAGATAGCGATAACTAGCCTCGCGATATATTCCGCCGCTTAATCTTATAAAAGCCGCTAATTATAATTAATACGATCCTTAATAAGCTTAGCTTTATAGGCCTATACTTTAATAATAAGATTTTAATAATTAAAAGTTTCCGCCTAGCTATAAACTACGCTAAGTTCGACTTATAAGGCTATAAAGAGTTTAAACATAACTTAACTTTAATATAAGCGATAAAATTCTTAGGCTTCGATATCCGCTTTATTAACTATACTAACTACGTGCTTTATATTCTTACTTTTAAGGCCCCTTATATAAAGAGGGTCTTTAAGATTATTAAATATATTTAAAACCTTAAGAGTAAAAAGTTAAGTATTAAGACTATAAAGGACCTTATTACTAGCTTTTAAGCGGGAATATAAATATTTAATATCTTAGTACTAACTATACTTATTAATATTAGCGAGATAGCTTACTTTTACCTTAATACCTTCTTAGTAGCTAAACGCGTATTAGTTAGCGGAAAGGCGTAGGTAGTAGCGCTATATAAAAAGGATAATAAGTTAAAAAGCCTAGCGATAAAAAGCGGGGGATAGCAATAATAGTAATAGTAAGTAAGAAATAATATCTTACTTATAAGCGGCTTATAAAGCTAATAAGTAATATAAGAAACTTAGCGGAGGATTAAAAATAGTATAAAGGGTAAGTAAGATAATAATATAAGATAAGGCTTAAATAAAGCTAGTTTTTTATAATATATCCCGCTAAGGAAATCGAATATTCCTTAGCGCGAAGACCTTTTACTACTTAATAAGTGCTTAAACGTATACTTTAAAAAAGAGTTAAAAACCTTACTATAACTTTTAACTTAATATATTAATCGCCTTAATAAAACGAAGATATATAACTAAATAAGTAATAAAGATTTATAATAAAGCCGCTTACTTATTATTTTAAGCTACTAAGCTACTATTAACTAAATAGGCCGAAAAAACGATTTAAAGGATAAGGACGGCGTATTATTAATATAGTATAAAGACGCCGCTATAAAGCTATTACTTAGCGCCCCCTTTACTTTATTTTTACTTTAAATTAATAAAGATATTAGCTTTTCTTTCTTATTTAAAGGAGTTATTATAAAATCTAAACGGCTATACTTAAACTTCTTACTTTACTTTTAAAGAGCTTTATAAAACCTTATAATAAGAATCCTTAAAGCACGTACTATAAAGGCCTGCTTAAGGAGATATAATAAATATTACTAATTAAACCTTGCTAAGGTTTTTAAGATATAACTATAAAGGCTTAAAAGCTTATTTAATTATAGTTTATTATATTTTTAACTATCAAAGATACTATAAAAACTATTAAGCGGATTCCGTTAATATTTTTAAGGGATATTTAAGGATTTCCGCGGGATTTCTTAATTATAAATTAACCTATTTTTAACTATAAAAGCACTTTAAAGGATATAGAATAGACTTTACCGCGATTTATAAAGGATATTTAAGGATATTTAAGGGATTTTCTTAACTATAGTTTATAGTGTTTTTAACTAGGCTTATACTTAGTTTATTAAGTAATTTTATAAGGATATTTATAGTCTATTTACGTACTAACGATAAATAAAAAGATAGTATAGTTAAAGATTTTTAAAATTAGCTTAAAAAACTAAGTATAAAGTAGCTAGCTATGCTTTAAAGAAAAAATAAGCTTTTTACTATTTCTAAACCTTTTTATACGTTTATATATAGTAATTAGTCCGTTATATTAGCTTAATTAATAGTAATTAGTTTATAGTACCGGCCTTAATTAGCGGTTATTAATCCGTAGTACTAGCCTTAACTAGCGGTAATTAGTCTGCCCCTTATCCCCTTATCCTTATACTATAAGGTGTAGTAGCTTTATACCGCTATATAGTTAAAATAGCTACTTTTATAATAACTTAGCTATACCTCTTACTTAGCTTTTATAGCTTAAAAGCCCTTACCGCTTATATATATTTAAAAGTATAGCTTAAAACCTTTACTAATAAAGTAATTAGATAATATCTTATACTTTTAAGCTAGCTAACTTTATTATAGTCTTAAGATTTATAGTAACTATTATAGCTAGCGGAAACCTACTTTAGCTAAACAATTAAAATAATACTTACGCCGTCCTTAACTATATATTTAAAGCTTAGCTTAATTAGTATATAGCTAAGTTTATAATATCGTTTTAAGCTATTATAAGAAAAAACTTTATCTTACTTTATATATAGTTTAGCCTGTATAATAAAGTCCTCTTTTTAGCTTATAGCCGCTATAAGCTTTAAGGACCTTTTTAGTTTCGCTTAGTATATATATTTCCCTTTAACAGATATACTTAGCTTAGTTATATAAAGGCGTATAAGCGCCTTATTATAGTTTATTTAGCGCCCCTCCTTAACTAAAGTAAATAGTAATAACTAAGCTTGCGATACATTTTACTGCTTAATCTTATAAGAGCTATTAGTAGTAATTAATATAATCCTTAATAAGCTTAGCTTTATAAGACTATATTTTAGTAATACAATTATAATAATTAAGAGTTTCCGCTAACCTATAAACTATACTAAGTTTTACTTATAAGCCCGCGAGGAATTTAAGGGCGACTTAACTTTACTTTAAGCGACAAAGTTCTTAAGGTTTAATATCCGCCTTATTAACTATACTAACTATACGCTTTGTATTCTCGCTTTTAAAGCCTTTTTTATAAAAAGGTTCTTTAAGACTATTAAATATATTTAAAACCTTAAGAGTTAGGAATTAAGTATTAAAGCTATTAAGAACTTTATTACTTACTTTTAAGCGGGAATATAAATATTTAATACCTTAGTGCTAACTATTTTTATTGCTATTAGCGGAACGACTTAGCTTTACTTTAATACC
This sequence comes from Ophiocordyceps robertsii, assembly GCA_027405785.1. Taxonomy (NCBI): domain Eukaryota; kingdom Fungi; phylum Ascomycota; class Sordariomycetes; order Hypocreales; family Ophiocordycipitaceae; genus Ophiocordyceps; species Ophiocordyceps robertsii. Next base: position 22,924 of record JAPEBW010000034.1, on the reverse strand, counting down.
TTTTTAGTAGCTAAATATATATTAGTTAGTAAAAAGGTATAAGTAATTACGCTATATAAAAAAGATAATAAGTTAAAGAGTTTAGCAATAAAAAGCGGGGGATAGCTATAATAGTAATAGTAAGTAAGATATAATATCTCGCTTATATACGGCTTATAAAGCTAGTAAGTAGTATAAAGAAATTAGTAAGAGATTAAAAACGGCGTAAAAAAGAAGTAGGATAATAATATAAGATAAGGCTTAAATAAGCTAGTTTTTTATAACGTATCCCGCTATAAAAGAACGAATATTCCTTAGCGCGAAGAGTTTTTATTATCTAATAAACGCTTAAACGTATACTTAAAAAAGAGTTAGAAACCTTATTATTAACTTTAACTCTATATACTAATCGCCTTAGCAAGATAAAAAACGTATAGTTAAATAAGTAGTAAGGACTTATAAAAAAGATATTTACTTACTATTTTTAAGCTACTTAACTATTACTAGCCGGATAGGCTAAAATATTAGCGAAAGGATAAAGATAGTATACTACTAATATAGCGTAAAAACGCTATTATAAAGCTATTACTTAGCGCCCCCTTTAAACTTTTTAATTTAAACTAATAAGGATATTAGCTTCTTTTTTACTTTAGGGAGTTATTATAAAATCTAAATAACTATGCTTAAACTCTTTACTTTACTCTTAAAAAGCCTTATAAAACCCCGCGGCGGAAACGCTTAAAGCACGCGCTATAAAGGCTTGCTTAAAAAGGCGTAATAAATATTACTAGTTAAACCCGACTAAGGTTTTTAAGATATAACTATAAATACTTAAAAGCCTATTTAATTATAGTTTATAATATTTCTAACTATTAAAGATACTATAAAAACTATTAAACAGATTTTATTAATATTTTTAAGAGATATTTAAGGATATCTATAGGATATCTTAATTATAGTTCGGCCTACCTTAAACTAAGAAAGCACCTAAAAAGATATAAAATAAACTTAACTGCGATTTTTAAGGGATATTTAAGGATATTTAAAGGATTTCCCTAGCTATAGTTTATATTATTTTTAACTAAGCTTATACTTAGTTTATTAAGTAGTTTTATAAGGATATTTATAGTTTATTTATATATTAATAATAAATAGTAAGATAGTATAGTTAAAGACCTTTAAAAATAGCTTAAAAGACTAAGTATAAAGTAGCTAGCTATACCTTAAGGGAAAGATAAGCTTTTTTACTATTTCTAAACCTTTATATATATTTATATACGGTAATTAGTTTATAGTACTAGCTTAACTAGCGGTAATTAGTTTATAGTACCGGCGTTAACTAGTAGTAATTAGTCCGCGCTTTATCCCTTTATCCTTATACTATAAAGCGTAGTATAAAGTAAAAAAGGGGTAGTATTATAGTTTAGGCCTTATATTAAGCCCGGACTATACTTATATAACTAACCTTTAATAGGCGTGGTTGATTAACTAGCTAGTAGTATTAATTCTTTTAGGCTTTACTACTATTTAACGTAGTAATTTAATTAAATAGCTGTTTTATAGCAGTAATATATAATAGTATAACTACGTGCTATAGCTTTATTAAAGCTAACGTATTATTACTTATAACTTTATTAATAGCTATATAAGTTTTTTAACGCTCTTTATATATATATAAAGGTATTAAAGCCCTTTATAGTTATTATAAATAAGAAAGCTACCTTTTAAAACGCTTTTTTTATATTTTTCCTTTTATATAATAACAACGTTTTATATTTTATACTAATAGCAATATTAAGGCCTGAATTTAAGTACGTTAAAAAGAATTAGTAGATTTTAATAGTCTTAAAAACAATATTAAAAAAAAGTTATTTTTAAGTTTAAAGCTATTTTTACTTATAAGGCTACTAAATAAAAAGCTATTATAACTATTACCGCTACTACTAAGTTTAGTTTAAATAATAAGGAAATAAAATTTAGCTATAAAAAATACTATTAGCTTAAAAGCGTATTATTTACTTTAAGATAAAAGCGGATTTCTATTAAGTATAGTAGTAGCTTAATTGGTAATTCGGTTTATACTTAGGTTATATTATAACTTAATTCTTAAATAAATACAGACTATAGTAAAAGTAATAAGTAAGCTACTTTATTAACTACTATTATAACTTTAAGCAGTAAGTTAATAGCTTAGTTAAGACCGCTTATAAAGATATAAAGTCTTATTTACTTATAAGTACCTTTAAAGTTTTATATTTTTACGATGCCCTTATTTAAATAATTTAAAATAAAAAGATATCTTATATATAAAGAGCTACTTAGTAAAAGATTTAATAAAGGCGGCGGTTGCTTAAGTAGTTATCTTAGCTTAAAGACTTTAATATAAAAGTTACTTATTAAGCTATTAATCCTTTTACTATATAATATTAACTTATTATTATTATAATACTTTTATTAACTTAAGAGCTTTAGCTACTATAGCTTTATAATAAGCACTTTATATTATAGCTTAGCTTACTTTAGATATATATAATCTTTTAACGTTTTTAAGCTTAGTTAATACTTTAAAAGCCTAAGATCCTTATATAATAATAGCTTAAGAAGCTATTAATAAAGAGATTTTCTTTTTCTATATATTTTATTATTAATAATAACTCTTAAGACCTTAAGAAGCTATTACCCTAAATCCGCGATATTAATATTGTTATAGTTCTATACGGCCGGCTTTATAATACTAAGCTACTTATACTTAACTCTTAAAAATATAAAGACTTATTAATAAAGGTATTATAGCTAGCTACGCTATTATAAAAGCTACTTAATTTAAGTTAAGCTGGCTTAAAGCAGTAAAACATAAATATTTAAAGATATTTCTCTTATAATAAGATTAATAAACTTAGTTATAGCTTAAAGTCTCTTATAGTATTATAAGAAAATTTATTAGCTTAAAGTAATATAAAAGAGAAAAGATTAAAAAAGAATATAATAAAAGTAATAAAAGTGCTTATAACTTTATAAATAGCACTAGTAGTAAAATAGCAATACTATTACTTAGTAGCACTAGTAGTTATATACCTACTAATAGTACTACTATTATAAAATTTAAATAGCTATACTTAAACTTCTTACTTTACTTTTAAAAAGCCTTATAAAACTATATAATAAGAACGCTTAAAGCACGCGCTATAAAAGCTCGCTAAAAGAGACGCAATAAATATTACTAGTTAAGCCCTACTAAGGTTTTGAAGATATAACTAAAAATACTTAAAAGCTTATTTAACTATAGTTTATATATTTTTAACTATAAAAGATACTATAAAAGCTAATAAACGGATTTTATTAATATTTTTAATAGATCTTAAAGAATTATTATAAGATATCTTAACTATAGTTTAGCTTATTTATAACTAAGAAAATGTCTTAAAAATATAAGATAAACTTTACCGCGATTTTTAAAGAATATTTAAGGATATTTAAGAGATTTTCTTAACTACAATTTATAGTATTTTTAAATAAACTTATATTTAGTCTATTAAGTAATTTTATAAGGATGTTTTCAGTTTATTTATTTACTTATAATAATAAAGAAGATAGTATAATAAAAGATCTTTAAAATTAGCTTAAAAGACTAAGTATAAAGTAATTAGCTATACCTTAAAAAAAGATAAGCTTTTTTCTATTTATAAACTTTTATATACGTTTATAGATAGTAATTAGTTTATTATACCGGCTTTAATAATAGTATTAGCTTTAATTAGCGGTAATTAGTTTATAGTACTAGCTTTAACTAATAGTATTTAGTCCGCGCTTTATTTTTTATTTTTATACTATAAAGTATAGTAAATAGTAGTAATTCTTACTTATTTAAATAAAAGTCTTTTAAATATCCGCTAAGCTAAAAACGACTATATTATATAATAAAGTACTTATCCTATAAAAAGTTAAATACTAAACGATATTTTCTTTAATAAGAAGCTCTTATTATCTTTTAAGTTTAACCTTAATAATAAGTATCTTTTTTTTAATATACTTATAACTAAACCTTAAGATAAATAAGTTAAAAGAGTAAAAAAGGCCGCGGCTTACTAAGTATATTAGTTAAATAATCTCCTTTACCTTTTCTTTAAGATATTATACTACGATAGCTTATAAAGCTAAATAAAATATAAAATAAGTCCCGCTTAGCTAAGCTAAAGCTACCGGCTTTTAAGAGGTAATCTACTTTTAAAATATTAATAAAAAGTAAACTATAAAATAATAAAATTTATATAATTAAGTAAACTAAATTCGGTATTACTTAAATAAATTAATTATCTTTTAATTAAAAGAAGTAAAGATAAGCTAACCTTAGGTCCTTTTAGCTCTTTATTTTTTAAATACCCTTTAAATTAAGCCGGCGATAAAGCTACTTTTCCCTTAAGATAATAAGCTTAGTAAATATTTTTACTATCTACTATTAATAAAGTTTAATCTATAAGCCTTAACCGGAAATCTACTTTAAAAGATACTTAGTAATTTCTTAGTTTAGTATTATTATTTAGCTTTTTTTATTATAGCTATGCTAATAAAATCGTTTTTAAGACTTTTAATTAATAAAAATAAGCTTTTTATACTTAAGGCTTTATAGCGTATTAAATTCTAAGATATTTATAAAATAAAAGGTTTAGTATATAATAAAAGTATTAAGATTAAGACCTTAATAATAAATAATGAAGATATAGTAAATAATACTTTTTATAAGCTAAACTTATTTATACTTAGTATATAGATATTAAGACTAAGTATAGCTTTAAGCCTTTTAGTAAGAATAGTAATAATATTAAACGAATAATTCCTTAGTCTCTTTTAAGTATTAAAAAAGAAAGATATACTATTAAGCTTTAAGAAAAACCTTAATTATAAGCTAAAGATATAAAGAGATTTAACTTATTAAGACCGCTAAAAGTATTTTTTAATAAAGTCTAAAAAATAATAAAGCTAGTATATTCTAAGGAGTAAACTGTTTTATTAACTTTATCTGCTAAAATGCTAATAGAAGTAAGGCTTATATTAATAAACTAGCTATCTAATTGCCCTCCTTTTTTTTAGGAAGCGCGGCGGAATAGTATTTTAAAAACCTTTTAAAACTATAATAAAAAGAGCTTAATAAGCTAAGCGTAAAACTAAGCCGATAAATCTCCGCCTTATAAAAGAAAGTTAAAATTTACTTATATATACTAATATAAGCACTTAATAAAAAGCACTTTATAATTAAAAATATAGTGATAAGGTCTAACTTTAAGTCTTAAATATCACGCTTATAATATAAAGCTAACGCCGCGCTTTATTAGCTAAACTACTTAACTATAATAATCTATTAAAGGCTTAATATTTATTTAAAAGAGTTTTTATACTATTTAATAAGAAACGAGGATGTTAATAAATAGATTAATAAATATAAAGAAATTCGTTTTTAGCTATAAGTTAAATATACTTAAGGATTATAAAAGTACTTATTAGCGTAAAAGAAATAAGTTTAACTTATAAAAAGGCGAAGCTTAATAAGCTTTACTTTATATATACTTAAAGGATAGTTCGGGACGCTTAAACTATCTATTAAGAGATTACTAAAACTATAAGTTAAATTTTCAAACTACTTAGCTAAGGTAGATATATTATAAGCTTTATAGCGTTTATTAAGTAAAAAGAGAAACTTATTTAAATAACTTGAAATATAAGCTAAGGTTCTTTAGCTTAAAAGAAAAAGAATCTTAAAGACTATATACTTATTAACGCTAAAGCATAACTAAATATACTTTATAATTAAAGAAAGAACTATAGTAAAAGTAAATAATTACTTAAAGAATAAAGACTAGAATATAAAAGGAGCTTAAATAGATATTAAGAAAAGCTAAAAAGAAACCGTAATTTATATTATAGTCGACTTAGTTTAAGAGGCTAATAAAGTATATAAATTTTATAGTAAAGTATTCCTTTTTAAGAATAAACTTTACTAATATATTAAAAATAAATGCCCCCTTAACCTTAGCTAAGACTTTATAATATAAAAAGGTAGCTTAGTATAATAAGTAATTATTTAAAAGCTATAAAGCGTTTAAATAGTTAAAGCTTCTTTTAGTATTTAATTATTAAGCCTTAATAAGTTATTACGATTTACTTATATATACTTATTAGTTTATAGAAAAGTAAGGCTTAAGATAAGTATTAAAGCTTATATAGATATTAAAGTAAACTAAAGCTTTATTTAAGCTAACTTAATAAAGACCTTTTAAAATATAACTATAAACTTCTTTTAATAAATTCCTATTTAAAAAGTAAGAAACACGGCTATTATTTAATAGGTAGAGTTTACTATATATATACTAAAAAGGCGAAATAGTAGCTTTATAATTACGAAAGTAAGGATTAGCGCTTAAATAATAAAATACTTAGCGGCTAATATATTACTAAGCTAAGATTCTTAGTTTATTATTAAAAAGACCTTATTAACTTTATATTAATCTTATAGATTTAGGCTTATAAAGGGTTTAAAGCCGAAGTTAAAATAGTTTAGCTAAAACTAGCGATATATAAATAAGTAATTTACTTAACTATTATAATAATTTTAATTAGTTTTAGCTACATCTTACTTATATAAGTTTAAGTGCTATTATTAAAGTAAGATATAATATTCTTTTTTAATAACTTTAAGCTTACTTAGATAAAAAAATAAGATTATAAGAGCTTTATATTAATAAACCGCTTTAAGAAACTACTAGTACTCCGCTAAAGCTAAAAGGTAAGGATAATTATAAACCTTAATAAGTAGTTTTAGCTATATAAGGAGGTTGCTATTATTATTCCTTTAGCGGAAGTCTTTATAGAAAACCTAGATAAAATAATCCCCTTTAAGGACTTCCTATAAAAAGATCTTATCGTAAGCTATACGATGAAAATCGGCCGAACTAAAGACTTACTTAAAATTATTATAAATAAAGTTATCCGGATTTATACTAAGGACTTAAAATATATATTAAAGGTTTAACATATCCTTTAATTATTTCCCCGCCTTTAAAAAGATAAAGGAGTAGTATATATAAACAGTTTTAAATATATACGTATTTCTTTTATAAAAAGATAGTAATACTAATAAGTCGTATTAAAATTATATTTATTAAGCAATAAAAATAAAGAAGTAGTAAATATAATATTTAGCTAGCTAGTTAAGTAAGAATAATTAAAGCGGGTTTATAAGCTAACTTTATTTATAGCGCTAGTATTTATAGTATAAAAGATAGTAAATAAAAAAGAAAAAAGAAAAGTAGTTATAAATTTATATAAGATTAATGCTATTATTATTTTAAACGCTTACTTAATACCGCTTAAAAGTAATATAGTTAAACGCCTTTAAGGAAAAAAGTTTATAAGTATAGTAAATATATAGTCGTTTTTTTACTAGTTCTTAATTTATTAAGACTACTAAAAAAGGTTTATAGTTATAAGCTATTACGGACTAAAAAGATTACTTATAACGCTTATAAGCTTTACGAACTCTTTAGTATATATTTAAAGATTTATTAATATTTTCTTTTTTAAATACTAAGAATATATAGCAGCTTATATTAATAATATTATTATTTACTTTAATAAAGCTAAAGAATACGTTTAATATATAAAGGCGGTATTTTATAATTTTCTTAACTATAAAATTAACTTATTTAGACTAAAGTCCTTTTTAACATACTTATTAATATAACTTATAAGATTTAAAGTAAATACTATTAGTTTAATAAATATAAACAAACGTATATAAGCTTTAAAAAATATTATGCTCTTTAAAAACTTTTAATAGCTTAAGAAATAAATTAGCTTTATTAAGTAACTACGCTATATAGTTTAATATTTTGCTAAATAAGTTAATATCTTATAAAAATTAAAGACAAAGCTACTTTAAGTAAAATAAAAAGAAAAGGACCTTTTAAATAGCTTAGGGTAAGTATACTATATAGTAAAAGCCGCTTTTTAGCTTACTTTAAAAAAAAGCCTTTATAAATCTAATTAAAAACATTACTAAGCTTTAAATAATTTACTATTTTAACCCCGCTTAATAACTATTTATTTAAATTTAAGCGTCTTAATAATATAAAGTAGTAGCTATAGCTTTTAACTTAAAAGAAAGCAAAAAATAAAATAAAAAGACTTTATTAGCATAGACTAAAGTCTAGCTTATTATTTACTTAAGCCGCGCTTTTTAAAGTAAAAACCCTTAATATTAGCTTATAAGCTTTAAGTAGCTAGTTTAATATAAGCGGTTTATAAGCTATATATTATAATACTATCCGTAAAAACGCTATAAGTTGTTGTTTTTACCGGCTATATAAATACCTATAAAATCGTATACTTAAGGTCCTTATTTTTTATTCGTATAAAATCTAATAATAAGCTAGTCCTTACTTTTTAATACTTAAGCTAATTTCCGCTTAAGGTATACTATATTTTAAGCATTAAAAATATTATACTAAACGCTTTTTTATATTTATTATACTAGGATAATAAGCTAGTATTCTTAAACTAAAAAGGGGAATTAAAAAGTATTTAAGAAGATAAAATAATAAACCGTATATTTCTTTATATAAAAGTATAAAAGCCTTTAACAAACTATAAAAAAGTTAGCTACTTAAGTAGCTTAAATAAAAGTATAATAAGCGGCCTTTATAACTTAATATAAAACTCTTTAACAAAGAGAATTAAGTAGTTAAGCTTAAGTATAAAACTTAAACGCTACTATAAGTTATAAAAAACTATAACTTACCGCGCTTAAAGTAATTAGTTATTTTAATAATAATATACCGCTACTTAATTTAAGTAATAAGGCCTTTTTAGCTTTATAGTATACTTATTTAAATTCTTTCCGCCGCTTAAATCTTTTTTTTCTCCCTCTTTTTATAACTATACTTCTTTTAGCCGCTAGCTTTAGCCCGCTATACTTCACTTACTCTTATATATATAGCCTTTCTTACGTTAAGTTTTTAATAATTTTACTTTTATTTTAAGTCTTTTTATTATTTAACGTCTTATTATAAAATAAAAAATAAAAGCGTTTAAGCTACTTATATATTAATAAATAAGATATAAGTATATAAACAATACTTAGCGTCTTAACCCTTAACTAAGGCCGGGGCGAGACCTCTTAGTAGTATAGTATTATTTTACTATTTCTTTATAGTAAATAATAGCAATTCTTTTAGTATAAGTTCGATCCCCGGGCGAAGAAGTAGACTTATAAGTCTATATAAAAATCAGGCTCCCTTAATGCGCGTGTAATAATATAAGCGTATATAGCTTTTAGCTACTAGCTTAATAAAATAAGAAGGTCCTGTCTTATAAATAATAAGGATATTATTATCTTTCTTTTTAAAGCGGTAATTATTATAAAATATAAGATATAAGCGTTCCGGCTACTTATATATTAGTATATAAGATATAAGTATATAGATATTAAGGGCCTATATATACTTAGTTTAGTAGTACATAGCTAAATAATTGTTTATCTAAAGCTAAAAAGGGAAAGGGGAAATCTTTATCTAAGCTATATAGCTTCGTACTTTATAAAGGTAGCTTAAGTAGCCTATACTTAAGTTAAGTTTAAGTCGAACTTAAGCTAAGTTTAAGTAAAGTCCTATATAATTTTAGCTATACGTCGGCTTAACTTTAAGTCGTTCGCTATAGTATAACTATAGCTCTTCTTATAGTATAGCTTATAATACTATCCCCCTTTTAAGCTATCGCGTACCGGGGTATATAATGTTAGCGCCCCGCCCCCCCGCTCTATATATAGCGTTAATCGGTATAGTCGTCCTTATTATACTTATAATTATACGCTAACGCCTCTTTTAAATAACGTTATATTAAAGCGTTAAATACGTTATACGCTTACCTATCTACGCTATTACGTCGTCCTTAATAGCGCTAAGGTAATATAATATCTCGTCTTTACTTACCGCTAATATTAAGGCTTAAGGTATATCTTACCTTCCCGCCGCTTATAGTCCTTAAGTATAAATACCTTTCCTTTTTCCCTTTCCTTCTTTTCTTTCTTTTCTTTTTTTAATTATTAATCTACTTCTATACGCGCCCCCTCTTATAATAGCTTCGCCGCGCCGCGCTTTAATATATTTACTATAACCCCTTAAGCCTTATCTCCCGCTATATTATAAGCGTTTACCTGTTTAGCGCCTTTTAGTACGCCTGGCGACTATATGCTACTACCTTTATATTAGTCTTCGCGCTTACTATTATCGCTTAATAAGCGGAGCGCGATATATAGCACTACTATATAGCGCCCCCCTTACTTTACGTATATTAAACGTATAGCGTCTCTTAACGCGGATACTTAATATAAGGCTTGCTAAAATTAAGCCTCGCTCTATGCTTATAATTATTTTATCTACGCCTACGCCGGATCGCGCTATTTGCTTATATATCCCCGTTCTTAGACTATATATAATATAACGCTAACGCAATATTAGTATACTAGTAATATAGTCGCCGCCGCGAACGCGCTTTAAGATTATACGTCTTAAAGAACGTTTAAGGATTGCTATATTAACTTATATATACGTTCTTTAATCTTTAATAAACGCTAGCTAAAAGGATATTACTAATAATTACTATAGTATATAGAGTTAGCTTATACTATTATTATAGCGCGCTAAGCTTAAATATACCTTAATATTTAAGGTTAATCTATTAGTATTAGCGGGTAATAAGTAGTTTACTTTAATTAAGTTATAGTTTTCTATATATCTTATTTATATTTACTTTATATCTTATTATATCTTATTATATCCTTTATTTATTATATCGTTATTTATACTTAGTGCGCGTTTATAGCGTATCCTCTTTATGCTTATTGTTTAAAATCGTATTAATATTTACTAAGCGTAGCTTAAAACTTCTTCTTATTTTTCTTAGTTTTCCTCCTTTTTTTTACTACTTCCTTTATTCTATCTCTTACTCCTTAGCTTAGCTTACTATTATCTTTCCGCCTTACTCTTATCGTTTTTTATTATGTTACTATATTATCCTTTAAATTCCTTTAAAGCAATTATATTTTAAAAGTCGCTAATTAGCTATTATATTAAGTTAGCGTACTTATACTACTTTACTAAGACTTAGCGCTATCTCCCCTTTTTAATCTATCTTTACCGGGCTTACTTAATCTTCTTTATAACGTACTTTAGTTCGTTATTTTCTTTAATTACTAGTAGTAGCTAATAGTTATCGACTACTTAGCTAAGTAAGGGGTTATCCGCTACGCGGTAAAAGAACTTTATATATAGTCTTTTATATACCCTCCTTAGTATATTAAGTTTTACTATATATAAGCTAACTACCTTTATTATAGTATACTTTTAGTATAGCTAGTTAAGCTTTTAGTAAGGCCTATCCGTAATATACTTCCTTATATTTAGTTATACTTTATTGCTTACTTAAAGTCTTTTCGCTAGTATATAAAACTAGTTCGCTATCTCTTTTTATCTTACTTATAATACGGCGATTGCTATTTAAAGGAAGTTAGCGACTTTCTTTATTTTTTATATAAAGCTCTATACGCTCTCTACGTTTAGTATAAGCGGTCCTTCTTTTTATATAATTTAAATTAGCTCGATATCGTACTTATATATAGTAAAGAAAGGGCTTATACCTATTATTAATATTACTTAATTATTAAGTACCGCTTAAGCATAAAGTAGCTATACCCCTTAATCGTCTTACTTATAGTAAACGTATATATAGAGGTATATTTATACCTTTTAGTTCGCGCGCTCCGTTGCTTTATTAGTTTGCGGGTAGTAAGTTAAACTTAGTTTCCTTTAAACCTTAGTTTATTAATAGAATTCCTTTTAAAATTGCTTTATTTAGTTCGTCTTTTAATTTAAGATAATAGATCTTAGCATTTTATAAAAGCGGAAGTAAGATTATAAAAACTTAGTAGTATATACTACTACTTTTATTATTAATATTGCTTTTAAAGTTATCGCTTTTATTAGCCGGTGTATTATTACTTAAAGGTTTTAAGAGCCCTTAGTCCTTATTAATAAGAGGTTAACTATAAAGTCTATCGTTAAGTATGCGAATAGCTATATAAAAGGCGGTAATAGTTAAAAAAGCCTTTTTTAAAGTTACCTTTAAATATACCCCTTACTATATAGCTTATAGTTCGCGATAAGCTAGCATACTATTAATAATTAGCTTAGCTAAAAGAACTTTTAAGCTAGTATTATAAGCGTCCTCTTACGCTTTAAGTATTTTACCGCTATTAAGTTATATATCCGCTAAGCGATTAATACTTAAAGCTTATTTAGCTCTTTATCCTCCTCCTTTTTAAAGTATTAAGCCTTACTTAGCACTTAAAGCCGGTCTTTAAAGCGAAGGCGCCCCTTTATATTAATTATATACTTATTTACTTAAACCTTTAATTACTATTTTAAAGTAAGCGATCAGTTACTATTCCGCACTATTTAAAATACTACTTAATACTCCTTATCCTTTTATAATATTACTATTTACTACTTTTATATCTTTTACTTATTAAATATATAGGCCGGTTATAACTATTCCTTAAGTACGTTTTAGCTTAAGTTTAAGTTAAGTTTTAGCTAAACTCCGCTTTTATTTGCCTTACCTTTATCTTAAGGTATAAGGTTATCCGCTTTACTTATATAAGCGATTAACCTTATATTCTCTTCCCCTTTTTATATTATCGCAATAATACGCTTTTTTTATACTAATTATTATAAGAGGTTCGCGTGCTTACCGCTAAGGGGGACTTAATATCCCGTTAATCGCGCGCTATTTAAGATTATCTATACTACGCGTCTTATTTCCCTCTCGTTAAATGCCCCTTTTAGCTTATCTTAATCATAGCGCGATAAAGCGTTAAGTACTACCGCTAACCTCCTTAAGCGGTATTTTAATATAAAGTTATATAAAGCGAGCTTTATTACTTATTTACTTTACTTTCTATTTAACTTCCTTTTTATTATAAAGTACTTTAAATTCTTATAATCTATTAACACTATAAATATTAGCGTATTATTTAACTTTACCCCTTAAAAGTCTAAGTATTATATAATTATAAGTAACTCCTTATTATAAATTAAGTAATTATACTCCGCTATATTATATTATTTTAAGAAGAAACCTATTAAGTATTATATCTTATCCGGTCTTTTTTATATTAGCACGCCGCTTATTACGTATCCGGAGTAGTCCGCTTTTAGGTATATTTCCTTTTTAAGGTTATATAGCTATAGTATTAGCGCGTTATAAAATACCTCTTAAATAAACTTAAATATAGCTTAATGCTTATTAGTTTATAAAAATATTGCGTGTTTTTTATAAAGGCTATTTAAGCATTATAAGGCCTTAGTATAAAGCGGGGTAAAGGTATAGTAGTAATTTATAAACTTAAAGAAGCTCTAAATGCCCTTTATATTCCTTAGCGCTTACTATATCTAAATAGCCTAAATCTTCTTTAAGTCGCACTAAACCTTACCCCTAGCCTATATAATAAAACCTAAGTACTTTACTTTTTTTATTATAAAGTTATATTTTTATAGGTTTAGTATAAGGCTTACCTCTTATAACCTTTTAAGTACTTTCGCTACCTTATTTTAATAATCGCGGAGCGACCTTAATAAGTAAATTAAAACGTTATCTATATATACTATAATAAACTTATAAAGGTAGTCTTTTAATACTTAGTTAATATAGCATTAAAAGGTAGCTGGCGTTTTTATAAGGCTAAATAAGCATACTTACTACTTAAATAGTCTGAATTTTATTTAAAAGGCTATCTTAAACTTATAGCCTTTTACGATTTTAATCTTATAAAACGCTATAATAATATTAAGTTTCGTAAACTAATATACCTTCGCTAGTATCCTTAACGTTTTTATAATTAATAGTAGCGTATACTAATCCCTTTTTATAATTATATTTAAGGCTTAGTAGTTATAGTAAAAGCGTTAGCGGCTATTAGCCTTCCTTATTAATAATACTAGCGCCGCGGCTAATAAACTACTTAAGCGGATAAAGTTTGCCTTTAGTAGCTTATTTAAGGTCTTTTAAAGGATAAAGAGTTTTTCTTTTAATATATCGTAAAGAGGCCTTTATAGTAATAGCGGCTCCTTACCGTCCTTATTTAAAGTAAGATAGATTTTATAATTTATACTTAATCGGAATAAGGGTTGCTTAAGTGCCTTTATAGGTGCGAAAAGGTCTAAATAAGCTTATTATACTTAAGCTAGGATATAGTTTACTAGGTTAACTAGCGTCTTTAGCTAAAATGCCCTTTTTATATCCTTTATTATATCTACCTTTATATTAAGCGCTCGTTATCGCCCTTAGTTATCCTTTTAGGCCCTTTCCTATTAATACTCCGCCGCGAAGATAGAGGCGCTTACTAGCTTTACTTCTTAGATATTCGCGATCTTCGCAGCTTCTTTTAATCCTTAAAGGCCGATTTAAATCCCCGCTTTTTTATGCCGGATCCAATCCCCCTTAGCATTATAGATTACCTTATTCTTCTTTATTTATAGTCTCCTTAAAAACACGTTATAGCTTAACTCCGGTACTATATAAGTAAATATTTATTTTAAGTGCTTATTAATCTTTATCTTAAACGCTATAATCCCTTTTATTTAAAAAATTAGTATATCCTTTAAGAAAAGCTATAGTAGCCTCCTTATCTTATCCGTAAAAAGTATCTATAGCCTTATCGCTACCCCCTCGCTTATTATAGTATAGTAGTTATAGCCTATATCTATAAGTACGTTAAGCCTCTTTTTCTTATTAATACTAACCTTAAGTAGTATTAAGTTTAGTATAAGGTGCTTCTTTATTAACTTTTAAGCTATTTACTATTTCTCCTTCTCTTTTAGCGCTTAACTTTATACTAAGGTTCCTCTTTTTTTAAATCGGTATTTACTTTAATTACCTCCTTAATTATAGCTATAGCTACTTAGTTTACTAAACCTTTTTTAGCTTTACTATAATTTACGCTACCCGATTAGTATACGCTAAGAAGCTTAAAGTTAAGAGGTCGATTATTATAAGTACCTCCTTAAGGTAAAGGCTTAAGGCGCCCTTTAAGAATACGATCTATATATTATATAGCTACGACCCCCCTCTTACTTTAAAAAGCCTTTACTTAAACTTAAGGAGGAACGCCGCGAACGTTTAGTTCTTTTCTTATTTAATCGTGCGGATAGCCGCCGCCGCCTATAATTAAATATCGATATTAAGGTAGATCGAATTAAGGTACTTAAGGAATTCTTATTAATCGTAACCTTAATCCGCGCTAGTACTATAGTAAGTCGCTACGGTCTACTATAGCTTTATATTTAAGTAGTTATAAATTAAGTAAAAAACCTCTTTTAAGCTTAAGAAGAAGTCTTAATCGATCTTATACTTTTTTTATATATATTATGCTTAAGGCGTAAAGTAAAGCCGCTAGCCGTTTAATTTCCTTAGCGCTAAGAGTAGCTTCCGTTAGTCTTTTTTCCTTATTACTTCTTTCTTTATTATAGGCATTACGGCCCCCGTTATTATATTATAAGGTAGTATTAAACTACTAATTAATAAGCCGGCCCTTATTTATATATATATCTTTACTATCTTCTTTAGCTTTTATATTAAGGCTTTAAACTAGCTTATTAGCTATTAAATTTACTACTAGCTTATTTAAACTTAGTAGCTTATTTTAATAGCTTTTACTTATAGCGAACGGATCGCTTATTTAACCCTTATTTAAATATTAGCCTCTCCTAGCCCTCCTTTTTAAGCCCTTTAAGCATAGCCCCTTTACGCTAAGTAAGCTTCTTACTCGCGCTATATTATAGCTAATAAGTCTTTTCTTTAGTTATATAACTTTATTTAAAAGGAGCTTTAAATATATTAAAGGCCTATATATACTTAGTTTAGTAGTATATAGCTAAATAATTATTTATCTAAAGCTAAAAAAGGAAAGGGGAAATCTCTATTTAGGCTATATAGCTTTATACTTTATAAGGGTCGCTTAAGTAGCCCGTACTTAAGTTAAGTTTAGGTCGAACTTAGGCCGAGTTTAAGTAAAGTCTAATATAACTTTAGCTATATGTTAGCCCGACTTTAAGTTATTAGCTATAGTATAACTATAGCTCTTTTTATAGTATAGCTTATAATAATAAATAATAATTAGCGTCTTAACTTTTAACTAAGGCCGGGGTGAGACCTTTTAATAGTATAGTATTATTATACTATTTTGTTATAGCACGTCTTTTATAGCTAAGATTAGCTATTTTATAATTAATATTTTAGCTTATTTTTATATAAGCCTTTACACTTTTAATATAAAGAATATAAGCGGGCGATTAAGCTATATAAAAATAAGGCGGCTATATTTTATAGCCTTAAGTCTTTTAGTAAGTCGCTAAAACCTTTAAGTTTAAGCCTTTATATAAACTTATAATGCTTTTTATAACCGCGCTTAAACTTATAAACTTAACTTAAATTATAGTACTATAAAAGACAACTTATATTACTTTATTTAAACGCTTAACTTTAATAACTTACCTCTTAGCTTTATAGTATTATATAGTTTAAACGGTTGCTTTTATAGTAACTAAGCTATACTTCCCGCTTAGCCTTTATAGCTTAAAAGCCCCCGCCGCTTATATATTTTTTAAAGTATAGTTAAAAACCTTTATTAGCGGAATATCTTGTTAATACTTAATGCTTTTTAGCTTCCTAGCCTTATTATAGTCCTAAGATTTATAGTAGCTATTATAGCTAGTAAGAACCCGCTTTAACTAAACAATTAAAACGATATTCGCGCTATCTTTAACTATATATTTAAAGCTTAGCTTAATTAATTTATAGCTAGGTTTATAATAGCGTTTTAAGCTATTATAGTAAAAACTCTATCTTATTTTATATATAGTTTAGCCTATATAATAAAATCCCCTTTTAAGCTTATATCCGCTATAAGCTTCGAAGACTTATTTAGTCTTACTTAATATATACTTTTCCCTTTAGCTACTACGCTTAGCTTAGCTATATAAAGGTATATAAGGGCCTTATTATAGTCTATCCGCCGCCCTTTTTAACTAAATTAAATAGCGATAACTAAGCTTATAATATATTCCACTACTTAATCTTATAAAAGCTACTAATAGTAATTAATATAATCCTTAACAAGCCCGGCTTTATAAAACTAGATTTTAGCAATAAGATTATTATAATTAAGAGTTTTTACTTAGCTATAAACTATACTAAGTTTTACTTATAAGCTTATAAGAAATTTAAGCGTAACTTAGCTTTATTTTAAGCAATAAAGTTCTTAAGGTTTAATATTTACTTTATTAGCTGTATTAACTACGCGCTTTATATTCCTACTATTAATCCCCTTTTTATAAAAAGGTTCTTTAAGACTATTTAATATATTTAAAACCTTAAAAGTAAGGAATTAAGTATTAAATCTATTAAAGACTTTATTACCTGCTTTTAAGCGGGAATATAGATATTTAATACCTTAGTGCTAACTATTTTTATTACTATTAGTAAAATAACTTAGCCTTACTTTAACATTTTCTTAATTACTAAATATAGGTTAATCGGTAGAAAAGTGTAAATATTAGTATTATATAAGAAAGAAATAAGTTAAAAAGTCTAATAATAAGACGTAAGGGATAGCTATAATAGCAATAATAAGTAAAATATAATATCTTACTTATAAGCGGCTTATAAAGCTAGTAAGTAGTATAAAGAACTTAATAAGGGATAAAAAACGGTATAAAAAGTAAGTAAGATAATAATATAAAATAAGGCTTAAATAAGCTAGTCTCTTATAATATATCCCGCTATTAAAAAACGAATATTCTTTAATATAAAGACTCCTTACTATTTAATAAATGCTTAAACGTACGCTGAAAAAAAAGTTAAAACCCTTATTCTTAAATTTAGCTAAATAAGCTAATCGCTTTAAGAAAATAAAGATATATAACTAAATAGGTAGTAAGGATTTATAATAAAGCCGCTTACTTATTCTTTTAAGCTATTAAACTATTATTAGCTTAAAAAGCCGAAAAAACTATTAAAAGAATAAAAAGAGAATACTATTAATATAGCGTAAAGCCGCTACTATAAAACTATTTCTTAGCGCCCCTTTTACTTTATTTTTACTTAAAATTAATAAAAAAATCGGCTTTTCTTTTTTATTTAAAAGAGTTATTATAACATTTAAACGGCTATACTTAAACTTCTTACTTTACTTTTAAAAAGCCTTATAAAACCTATAAGGGAGTAAAATATACTCTCCTAGAGCCTATATGCTAAATACAGTAAAAATAACACGCGATATAAATACGCTAAAATATATATTAAATCCGCTATACAATTCTACATACGGTATATATTTACTTATATTATTCCACGTAGACATAGGCAAGATATAAGCAGATTAAGAAGAGATATATATAGAGACTATATGCATAATCCGTGCTTAGTCGCTATGCTACCTCGTATTCCTTACGGAATTAATCCTTAGGTTTATAAATATAATATTAATTTAATAATAGCTATTAAACTACTATATATAACTACGCTAAATAAAGGGCTCTTTTCTAAATCACTTAAGTTACTTATAACTTAGGAATTATTTATATAAGGAGGCCTTAGTCTCTCTTTTACCTTAAATAGATTATTAACCTTATATATATATATCTTACTTATTTCTTTACCTTTTCGCATACTCTTTATATCTTTATAATCCCCTTACTTATAGCTTTATACCTACTCCCTTCTATACTTTTTCCCTTCTTAATTAGTTATAAGCCCGGCTTTCCTTTAAGCCGGACTTACCGCTAACCCTTACCGATGTTTATCTAACTATTATATAATTAGAAATTTCTAGCAAAACTCTTTCTTACTTTCTACGTAGCTGCGCTTACTAAGCATATTTTCTCCGGAATTCTCCTTATATCTTATCGGACTTAGTTCCTTAGTTTTCTCCTTTTCTCCTCCTTTTTATACCTTATGTTTTTATAACTATATTTTTAAAACTATATTAAACATAAAAAACCTTATAGAAATCCTGCCCTATATATTAAAAATCGCGCTTATTAATAGCCCTTTTCCCCTCTTACTTACTTTATATAAAGTCTTTTAATCCTTTTTTTAATCTCTCCCTTATACTCCTCGATTTTTAATCGGCTATTAAGATCTAAAAAACTAGTAAATAAACCCTTTTAAAAATTTCCCTATTATGCAATAAAGAACGCACTTTAAATCACAATTTTACCTATATTTCTTAGACCCTTTTTATTATATCCTTTAACCAATATCCCTTTAATTAATATTTCTTACTCCTCTTTTTTTAATTGACTTTTATACTAAAATACCTCTTAAAAGAATCGATAAAAAGTATAGCTACTAAGAAAGACTACTAATTTAGTAAGCTAAAAGGTTCTTCGAATTATTCTTTTTAGTTACTCTAAATAAAATCCGTTTTTTTATAGGAAAAAGCCGCTAAAGCTATCTCTTAAGATCTATATACTAAATCCGTAAATATTCTTGCCCTTTTACGTCTTATAGTTAGGAATAGCCCTCTCTCTTAGATAAAACACTATACGACTATAAAGTTAGCTTAAGAAGCTTAAAATACCTTTTATAACTTCGTAAATTTCACCTTAAATTTTCTTTATATAAAATAATTATTTAATATAACCCTTAAAACCTATACTTTAATTAATGTATATCTTAATAAGATAAAAAAGCTTTTCGATAAGCTAAAATACACGAGAAATTAAAATCCTTAAGGTAGTAATTATAACTTAGATTTAAGAATACTTAAATAGCTCTTATTTTAGCTTTATAACTAATATTTCTTAAGCTCTTTAAGATAACGCCTAAGCTTAAACTTTAAAACTACTTTCTTCTTCTTTAATTAATAAGTTTAAAAGGATTAAAGCTTTAAAAGGTTCTTTTTTTAATTAGCTGTTTATTTTATATAGTAAAAACCCTATCTTTTATAAGAATTATAAAAACCAGGGCTATGCTATAAAAGACTGTTTTTAGCTTAAGAAAAATAAAGATAAGGTAAAGGTAGTAGGTTTTAAACTAAAAGCTTCTTTTTCTTTTTCTTATAAAAGGCCCCTTCCGATTAAACCTTATTAAAACTATTAAAATAGGAATAATAATCGCTTTACGCCTATACCCTCTTAAAGAGAATCTTCTTAAAAGAGAGTTTTAGTTACTAGGAAATTAGTAGTTAAAGGCTAAAAAAAGAGACGAGTTTCCTCCTTTAAAAAGTCCTCTTCTTTTAAAGAAATACTTTATATTTCCGACTCCTTAGCTTAAGTAAATAACCTTTTACTTTAGCCCTTTATACCTTTAATACCCTTTATACCCTCTATACCCTTTATACTTTTTATACCCTTTATACCCTTTATACCCTCTATACCCTCTATACCCTCTATACCCTTTATACCCTTTATCTCCTTTATATTTACTATACCCCTTTTATATACACCTTTTTTATATACCTCTTTAAAAGAGAAAAAGAAAGCTATTATAAGAAATATTATAAGACCTTTAAAGCCTTTTCTTTTCTCTATTTCTTAAGTTATTTTTAAGGTAGATATTATAAAACGTAAGATATAAGCGCTCCGGCCACTTATATATCGGTATATAAGATATAAGTATATAGACGATAATTAGCGTCCCGACTCTTAACTAAGGCCGGGGCGAGACCTTTTAGCAGTGCGGTATTATCGCACTATTCTTTTATAGCAAATAGTAGCAATTCCTTTAGCGTAGGTTCGATCCCCGCGCGAGAAAGTAAACCTATAAGTCCGTATAGAAATAAGGCTCCCCCCGGGCGCGCGTAATAATATAAGCGTGTATAGCTTTTAGCTACTAGCTTAATAAACCGGGGAGGTCCTGTCTTATAGATAACGAGGACGTTATCGTCTTTCCTTTTAAGGCGGTAATTATTACGGAACGTAAGATATAAGCGCTCCGGCTACTTATATGTTAGTATATAAGATATAAGTATATAGACGATAATTAGCGTCCCGACTTTTAACTAAGGCCAGGGCGAGACCTTTTAGCAGTGCGGTATTATCGCACTATTCTTCCGTAGTAGTAGATAAAAATGTTATAAGAAAAAAAAAAGAATATATATAGCTTTATCTTTAAAATAAGGGCTTTAATATATATAGTATATAATAAATCACTCCTCTCTTCTTATAAAGATATATATATAACTATTACTTAAGGAAAAGCGTTTTTTATTATAGTTAAAGGCGTAGGGGATTTATGTTTTAAATTTCCTAATAATAATATACGCTATATAATTAAGAACTGCCTTTATATACCTTAAATTAGTATTAATATAATAAGCTAATTATCTTTTTATAATACTTTAACTTTAATAAGTAAAGATAATATAAATCTTTTAAATAAAGAGGTAAATATACTTATATAAGGCTTTGTTAATAACGGCCTATACTATATTTTTATAGTTATAAAGACTCGCCTTTTAATTAACAATAAAATATAAAATATAAAAAGCTCGATAAAGAATATACCTATAAAGAATATATCTATAAATAAGATAACTCTTATAAATAATACACTTATAAACAATATATCTATAAATAATATAATATCTATAAACAATATACCTATAAATAATATACCTATAAACAATATACTTATAAACAATACCTTTATAAATAAAAATAAAAAGTCTATAGATAAAAAGAAAACTATAAATATACTTCTTTAGTATAAAAGACTAAGACATATAAATAATAAATTACTATATAGATACTTAATGTTATAGAATCTAAACGGCCACGCCCGGACTCCTTACTTTACTTTTAAAGAAGCCTTACGGAACCCCGCGATAGGAACGCCCGAAGCACGCACTAT
Source organism: Ophiocordyceps robertsii (assembly GCA_027405785.1). Taxonomy (NCBI): domain Eukaryota; kingdom Fungi; phylum Ascomycota; class Sordariomycetes; order Hypocreales; family Ophiocordycipitaceae; genus Ophiocordyceps; species Ophiocordyceps robertsii. The sequence continues at coordinate 985 of JAPEBW010000034.1, read as the reverse complement.
AAAGGCTCGCTTAAGAAGATACGATAAACATTACCGGTTAGACCCCGCTAAGGTTTCCGGGATATAACTACGGAAGGTTAAGAGCCTACTTAACTATAGTTTACGATATCTTTAACTAAGGGAGATACTATAAAAACTATTAAGCGGATTCCGCCGGTATCTTTAAGGGATTTCTAAGGATTTCCGCGGGATATCCTAACTATAGTTAGACTTATTTTTAACTATAAAAGCACCCCGGAAGATATAGGATAAACCTTATCGCGATTTTTAAGGGATATTTAAGGGTATTTAAGGGATTTCCTTAATTATAGTCTATAGTATTTTTAACTAAGCTTATATTTAGTTTATTAAGCGATTTTATAAGGATATCTATAGTTTATTTTACGTACTATAAATAGTATAGTTAAAGATCTTTAAAATTAGCTTAAAGGACTAAGTATAAAGTAGCTAGCTATGCTTTTAAGAATAAATAAGCTTTTTACTATTTTTAAACCCCTATATATTATTACGTATAGTAATTAGTCTATTATACTAGCTTAACTAGCGGTAATTAGTTTATAGTACTAGCCTTAACTAATAGTAATTAGTTTATAGTACCGGCCTTAATTAGCGGTAATTAGTCCGCGCCCTATCCCCTTATCTTTATACTATAAGGCATAGTAAATAGTAGCAATTCTTACTTATTTAACCGGAAATCCCTTAAATATCCGCTAAGCTAAGAGCGACTATATCGCACGATTAAGTACTTATCTTATAGGAAGTTAGATACTAAACGATATTTTCTTTAGTAAAAAGCTCCTATTAGCCTTTAAGTCTAACCTTAATAATAAGCACCTCTTCTTTAACGCGCTCGTAATAAAACTCCGAGATAAGTAGGCCGTAAAAGCGGAAAAGGCCGCGGCTTACCGGGCATACCGGTTTAATAATCTCCTTTACCCCTTTTTAAGGTACTATACCGCGATAGCCTACGGAGCTAAATAAGACG